>OX380339.1:6662669-6932945 GCA_947425015.1 Pterostichus niger
TAAAATTTAAAAATAATTCTAAGTAAATTGCAAATGCCTAATTGCACATATAAAATTTAAAAATAATTCTAAGTAAATTGCAAATGCCTAATTGCACATATAAAATTTAAAAATAATTCTAAGTAAATTGCAAATGCCTAATTGCACATATAAAATTTAAAAATAATTCTAAGTAATTGCAAATGCCTAATTGCACATATAAAATTTAAAAATAATTCTAAGTAAATTGCAAATGCCTAATTGCACATATAAAATTTAAAAATAATTCTAAGTAAATTGCAAATGCCTAATTGCACATATAAAATTTAAAAATAATTCTAAGTAAATTGCAAATGCCTAATTGCACATATAAAATTTAAAAATAATTCTAAGTAAATTGCAAATGCCTAATTGCACATATAAAATTTAAAAATAATTCTAAGTAAATTGCAAATGCCTAATTGCACATATAAAATTTAAAAATAATTCTAAGTAAATTGCAAATGCCTAATTGCACATATAAAATTTAAAAATAATTCTAAGTAAATTGCAAATGCCTAATTGCACATATAAAATTTAAAAATAATTCTAAGTAAATTGCAAATGCCTAATTGCACATATAAAATTTAAAAATAATTCTAAGTAAATTGCAAATGCCTAATTGCACATATAAAATTTAAAAATAATTCTAAGTAAATTGCAAATGCCTAATTGCACATATAAAATTTAAAAATAATTCTAAGTAAATTGCAAATGCCTAATTGCACATATAAAATTTAAAAATAATTCTAAGTAAATTGCAAATGCCTAATTGCACATATAAAATTTAAAAATAATTCTAAGTAAATTGCAAATGCCTAATTGCACATATAAAATTTAAAAATAATTCTAAGTAAATTGCAAATGCCTAATTGCACATATAAAATTTAAAAATAATTCTAAGTAAATTGCAAATGCCTAATTGCACATATAAAATTTAAAAATAATTCTAAGTAAATTGCAAATGCCTAATTGCACATATAAAATTTAAAAATAATTCTAAGTAAATTGCAAATGCCTAATTGCACATATAAAATTTAAAAAATTAATTTCTAAGTAAATTGCAAATGCCTAATTGCACATATAAAATTTAAAAATAATTCTAAGTAAATTGCAAATGCCTAATTGCACATATAAATTTAAAAATAATTCAAGTAAATTGCAAATGCCTAATTGCACATATAAAATTTAAAAATAATTCTAGTTTATAAGAAAGAAACAAAATTGTTTTATTGTAAATTCATTTTAGCTAGTTTATAAGAAAGAAACAAAATTGTTTTATTGTAAATTCATTTTAGCTAGTTTATAAGAAAGAAACAAAATTGTTTTATTGTAAATTCATTTTAGCTAGTTTATAAGAAAGAAACAAAATTGTTTTATTGTAAATTCATTTTAGCTAGTTTATAAGAAAGAAACAAAATTGTTTTATTGTAAATTCATTTTAGCTAGTTTATAAGAAAGAAACAAAATTGTTTTATTGTAAATTCATTTTAGCTAGTTTATAAGAAAGAAACAAAATTGTTTTATTGTAAATTCATTTTAGCTAGTTTATAAGAAAGAAACAAAATTGTTTTATTGTAAATTCATTTTAGCTAGTTTATAAGAAAGAAACAAAATTGTTTTATTGTAAATTCATTTTAGCTAGTTTATAAGAAAGAAACAAAATTGTTTTATTGTAAATTCATTTTAGCTAGTTTATAAGAAAGAAACAAAATTGTTTTATTGTAAATTCATTTTAGCTAGTTTATAAGAAAGAAACAAAATTGTTTTATTGTAAATTCATTTTAGCTAGTTTATAAGAAAGAAACAAAATTGTTTTATTGTAAATTCATTTTAGCTAGTTTATAAGAAAGAAACAAAATTGTTTTATTGTAAATTCATTTTAGCTAGTTTATAAGAAAGAAACAAAATTGTTTTATTGTAAATTCATTTTAGCTAGTTTATAAGAAAGAAACAAAATTGTTTTATTGTAAATTCATTTTAGCTAGTTTATAAGAAAGAAACAAAATTGTTTTATTGTAAATTCATTTTAGCTAGTTTATAAGAAAGAAACAAAATTGTTTTATTGTAAATTCATTTTAGCTAGTTTATAAGAAAGAAACAAAATTGTTTTATTGTAAATTCATTTTAGCTAGTTTATAAGAAAGAAACAAAATTGTTTTATTGTAAATTCATTTTAGCTAGTTTATAAGAAAGAAACAAAATTGTTTTATTGTAAATTCATTTTAGCTAGTTTATAAGAAAGAAACAAAATTGTTTTATTGTAAATTCATTTTAGCTAGTTTATAAGAAAGAAACAAAATTGTTTTATTGTAAATTCATTTTAGCTAGTTTATAAGAAAGAAACAAAATTGTTTTATTGTAAATTCATTTTAGCTAGTTTATAAGAAAGAAACAAAATTGTTTTATTGTAAATTCATTTTAGCTAGTTTATAAGAAAGAAACAAAATTGTTTTATTGTAAATTCATTTTAGCTAGTTTATAAGAAAGAAACAAAATTGTTTTATTGTAAATTCATTTTAGCTAGTTTATAAGAAAGAAACAAAATTGTTTTATTGTAAATTCATTTTAGCTAGTTTATAAGAAAGAAACAAAATTGTTTTATTGTAAATTCATTTTAGCTAGTTTATAAGAAAGAAACAAAATTGTTTTATTGTAAATTCATTTTAGCTAGTTTATAAGAAAGAAACAAAATTGTTTTATTGTAAATTCATTTTAGCTAGTTTATAAGAAAGAAACAAAATTGTTTTATTGTAAATTCATTTTAGCTAGTTTATAAGAAAGAAACAAAATTGTTTTATTGTAAATTCATTTTAGCTAGTTTATAAGAAAGAAACAAAATTGTTTTATTGTAAATTCATTTTAGCTAGTTTATAAGAAAGAAACAAAATTGTTTTATTGTAAATTCATTTTAGCTAGTTTATAAGAAAGAAACAAAATTGTTTTATTGTAAATTCATTTTAGCTAGTTTATAAGAAAGAAACAAAATTGTTTTATTGTAAATTCATTTTAGCTAGTTTATAAGAAAGAAACAAAATTGTTTTATTGTAAATTCATTTTAGCTAGTTTATAAGAAAGAAACAAAATTGTTTTATTGTAAATTCATTTTAGCTAGTTTATAAGAAAGAAACAAAATTGTTTTATTGTAAATTCATTTTAGCTAGTTTATAAGAAAGAAACAAAATTGTTTTATTGTAAATTCATTTTAGCTAGTTTATAAGAAAGAAACAAAATTGTTTTATTGTAAATTCATTTTAGCTAGTTTATAAGAAAGAAACAAAATTGTTTTATTGTAAATTCATTTTAGCTAGTTTATAAGAAAGAAACAAAATTGTTTTATTGTAAATTCATTTTAGCTAGTTTATAAGAAAGAAACAAAATTGTTTTATTGTAAATTCATTTTAGCTAGTTTATAAGAAAGAAACAAAATTGTTTTATTGTAAATTCATTTTAGCTAGTTTATAAGAAAGAAACAAAATTGTTTTATTGTAAATTCATTTTAGCTAGTTTATAAGAAAGAAACAAAATTGTTTTATTGTAAATTCATTTTAGCTAGTTTATAAGAAAGAAACAAAATTGTTTTATTGTAAATTCATTTTAGCTAGTTTATAAGAAAGAAACAAAATTGTTTTATTGTAAATTCATTTTAGCTAGTTTATAAGAAAGAAACAAAATTGTTTTATTGTAAATTCATTTTAGCTAGTTTATAAGAAAGAAACAAAATTGTTTTATTGTAAATTCATTTTAGCTAGTTTATAAGAAAGAAACAAAATTGTTTTATTGTAAATTCATTTTAGCTAGTTTATAAGAAAGAAACAAAATTGTTTTATTGTAAATTCATTTTAGCTAGTTTATAAGAAAGAAACAAAATTGTTTTATTGTAAATTCATTTTAGCTAGTTTATAAGAAAGAAACAAAATTGTTTTATTGTAAATTCATTTTAGCTAGTTTATAAGAAAGAAACAAAATTGTTTTATTGTAAATTCATTTTAGCTAGTTTATAAGAAAGAAACAAAATTGTTTTATTGTAAATTCATTTTAGCTAGTTTATAAGAAAGAAACAAAATTGTTTTATTGTAAATTCATTTTAGCTAGTTTATAAGAAAGAAACAAAATTGTTTTATTGTAAATTCATTTTAGCTAGTTTATAAGAAAGAAACAAAATTGTTTTATTGTAAATTCATTTTAGCTAGTTTATAAGAAAGAAACAAAATTGTTTTATTGTAAATTCATTTTAGCTAGTTTATAAGAAAGAAACAAAATTGTTTTATTGTAAATTCATTTTAGCTAGTTTATAAGAAAGAAACAAAATTGTTTTATTGTAAATTCATTTTAGCTAGTTTATAAGAAAGAAACAAAATTGTTTTATTGTAAATTCATTTTAGCTAGTTTATAAGAAAGAAACAAAATTGTTTTATTGTAAATTCATTTTAGCTAGTTTATAAGAAAGAAACAAAATTGTTTTATTGTAAATTCATTTTAGCTAGTTTATAAGAAAGAAACAAAATTGTTTTATTGTAAATTCATTTTAGCTAGTTTATAAGAAAGAAACAAAATTGTTTTATTGTAAATTCATTTTAGCTAGTTTATAAGAAAGAAACAAAATTGTTTTATTGTAAATTCATTTTAGCTAGTTTATAAGAAAGAAACAAAATTGTTTTATTGTAAATTCATTTTAGCTAGTTTATAAGAAAGAAACAAAATTGTTTTATTGTAAATTCATTTTAGCTAGTTTATAAGAAAGAAACAAAATTGTTTTATTGTAAATTCATTTTAGCTAGTTTATAAGAAAGAAACAAAATTGTTTTATTGTAAATTCATTTTAGCTAGTTTATAAGAAAGAAACAAAATTGTTTTATTGTAAATTCATTTTAGCTAGTTTATAAGAAAGAAACAAAATTGTTTTATTGTAAATTCATTTTAGCTAGTTTATAAGAAAGAAACAAAATTGTTTTATTGTAAATTCATTTTAGCTAGTTTATAAGAAAGAAACAAAATTGTTTTATTGTAAATTCATTTTAGCTAGTTTATAAGAAAGAAACAAAATTGTTTTATTGTAAATTCATTTTAGCTAGTTTATAAGAAAGAAACAAAATTGTTTTATTGTAAATTCATTTTAGCTAGTTTATAAGAAAGAAACAAAATTGTTTTATTGTAAATTCATTTTAGCTAGTTTATAAGAAAGAAACAAAATTGTTTTATTGTAAATTCATTTTAGCTAGTTTATAAGAAAGAAACAAAATTGTTTTATTGTAAATTCATTTTAGCTAGTTTATAAGAAAGAAACAAAATTGTTTTATTGTAAATTCATTTTAGCTAGTTTATAAGAAAGAAACAAAATTGTTTTATTGTAAATTCATTTTAGCTAGTTTATAAGAAAGAAACAAAATTGTTTTATTGTAAATTCATTTTAGCTAGTTTATAAGAAAGAAACAAAATTGTTTTATTGTAAATTCATTTTAGCTAGTTTATAAGAAAGAAACAAAATTGTTTTATTGTAAATTCATTTTAGCTAGTTTATAAGAAAGAAACAAAATTGTTTTATTGTAAATTCATTTTAGCTAGTTTATAAGAAAGAAACAAAATTGTTTTATTGTAAATTCATTTTAGCTAGTTTATAAGAAAGAAACAAAATTGTTTTATTGTAAATTCATTTTAGCTAGTTTATAAGAAAGAAACAAAATTGTTTTATTGTAAATTCATTTTAGCTAGTTTATAAGAAAGAAACAAAATTGTTTTATTGTAAATTCATTTTAGCTAGTTTATAAGAAAGAAACAAAATTGTTTTATTGTAAATTCATTTTAGCTAGTTTATAAGAAAGAAACAAAATTGTTTTATTGTAAATTCATTTTAGCTAGTTTATAAGAAAGAAACAAAATTGTTTTATTGTAAATTCATTTTAGCTAGTTTATAAGAAAGAAACAAAATTGTTTTATTGTAAATTCATTTTAGCTAGTTTATAAGAAAGAAACAAAATTGTTTTATTGTAAATTCATTTTAGCTAGTTTATAAGAAAGAAACAAAATTGTTTTATTGTAAATTCATTTTAGCTAGTTTATAAGAAAGAAACAAAATTGTTTTATTGTAAATTCATTTTAGCTAGTTTATAAGAAAGAAACAAAATTGTTTTATTGTAAATTCATTTTAGCTAGTTTATAAGAAAGAAACAAAATTGTTTTATTGTAAATTCATTTTAGCTAGTTTATAAGAAAGAAACAAAATTGTTTTATTGTAAATTCATTTTAGCTAGTTTATAAGAAAGAAACAAAATTGTTTTATTGTAAATTCATTTTAGCTAGTTTATAAGAAAGAAACAAAATTGTTTTATTGTAAATTCATTTTAGCTAGTTTATAAGAAAGAAACAAAATTGTTTTATTGTAAATTCATTTTAGCTAGTTTATAAGAAAGAAACAAAATTGTTTTATTGTAAATTCATTTTAGCTAGTTTATAAGAAAGAAACAAATTGTTTTATTGTAAATTCATTTTAGCTAGTTTATAAGAAAGAAACAAAATTGTTTTATTGTAAATTCATTTTAGCTAGTTTATAAGAAAGAAACAAAATTGTTTTATTGTAAATTCATTTTAGCTAGTTTATAAGAAAGAAACAAAATTGTTTTATTGTAAATTCATTTTAGCTAGTTTATAAGAAAGAAACAAAATTGTTTTATTGTAAATTCATTTTAGCTAGTTTATAAGAAAGAAACAAAATTGTTTTATTGTAAATTCATTTTAGCTAGTTTATAAGAAAGAAACAAAATTGTTTTATTGTAAATTCATTTTAGCTAGTTTATAAGAAAGAAACAAAATTGTTTTATTGTAAATTCATTTTAGCTAGTTTATAAGAAAGAAACAAAATTGTTTTATTGTAAATTCATTTTAGCTAGTTTATAAGAAAGAAACAAAATTGTTTTATTGTAAATTCATTTTAGCTAGTTTATAAGAAAGAAACAAAATTGTTTTATTGTAAATTCATTTTAGCTAGTTTATAAGAAAGAAACAAAATTGTTTTATTGTAAATTCATTTTAGCTAGTTTATAAGAAAGAAACAAAATTGTTTTATTGTAAATTCATTTTAGCTAGTTTATAAGAAAGAAACAAAATTGTTTTATTGTAAATTCATTTTAGCTAGTTTATAAGAAAGAAACAAAATTGTTTTATTGTAAATTCATTTTAGCTAGTTTATAAGAAAGAAACAAAATTGTTTTATTGTAAATTCATTTTAGCTAGTTTATAAGAAAGAAACAAAATTGTTTTATTGTAAATTCATTTTAGCTAGTTTATAAGAAAGAAACAAAATTGTTTTATTGTAAATTCATTTTAGCTAGTTTATAAGAAAGAAACAAAATTGTTTTATTGTAAATTCATTTTAGCTAGTTTATAAGAAAGAAACAAAATTGTTTTATTGTAAATTCATTTTAGCTAGTTTATAAGAAAGAAACAAAATTGTTTTATTGTAAATTCATTTTAGCTAGTTTATAAGAAAGAAACAAAATTGTTTTATTGTAAATTCATTTTAGCTAGTTTATAAGAAAGAAACAAAATTGTTTTATTGTAAATTCATTTTAGCTAGTTTATAAGAAAGAAACAAAATTGTTTTATTGTAAATTCATTTTAGCTAGTTTATAAGAAAGAAACAAAATTGTTTTATTGTAAATTCATTTTAGCTAGTTTATAAGAAAGAAACAAAATTGTTTTATTGTAAATTCATTTTAGCTAGTTTATAAGAAAGAAACAAAATTGTTTTATTGTAAATTCATTTTAGCTAGTTTATAAGAAAGAAACAAAATTGTTTTATTGTAAATTCATTTTAGCTAGTTTATAAGAAAGAAACAAAATTGTTTTATTGTAAATTCATTTTAGCTAGTTTATAAGAAAGAAACAAAATTGTTTTATTGTAAATTCATTTTAGCTAGTTTATAAGAAAGAAACAAAATTGTTTTATTGTAAATTCATTTTAGCTAGTTTATAAGAAAGAAACAAAATTGTTTTATTGTAAATTCATTTAGCTAGTTTATAAGAAAGAAACAAAATTGTTTTATTGTAAATTCATTTTAGCTAGTTTATAAGAAAGAAACAAAATTGTTTTATTGTAAATTCATTTTAGCTAGTTTATAAGAAAGAAACAAAATTGTTTTATTGTAAATTCATTTTAGCTAGTTTATAAGAAAGAAACAAAATTGTTTTATTGTAAATTCATTTTAGCTAGTTTATAAGAAAGAAACAAAATTGTTTTATTGTAAATTCATTTTAGCTAGTTTATAAGAAAGAAACAAAATTGTTTTATTGTAAATTCATTTTAGCTAGTTTATAAGAAAGAAACAAAATTGTTTTATTGTAAATTCATTTTAGCTAGTTTATAAGAAAGAAACAAAATTGTTTTATTGTAAATTCATTTTAGCTAGTTTATAAGAAAGAAACAAAATTGTTTTATTGTAAATTCATTTTAGCTAGTTTATAAGAAAGAAACAAAATTGTTTTATTGTAATTCATTTTAGCTAGTTTATAAGAAAGAAACAAAATTGTTTTATTGTAAATTCATTTTAGCTAGTTTATAAGAAAGAAACAAAATTGTTTTATTGTAAATTCATTTTAGCTAGTTTATAAGAAAGAAACAAAATTGTTTTATTGTAAATTCATTTTAGCTAGTTTATAAGAAAGAAACAAAATTGTTTTATTGTAAATTCATTTTAGCTAGTTTATAAGAAAGAAACAAAATTGTTTTATTGTAAATTCATTTTAGCTAGTTTATAAGAAAGAAACAAAATTGTTTTATTGTAAATTCATTTTAGCTAGTTTATAAGAAAGAAACAAAATTGTTTTATTGTAAATTCATTTTAGCTAGTTTATAAGAAAGAAACAAAATTGTTTTATTGTAAATTCATTTTAGCTAGTTTATAAGAAAGAAACAAAATTGTTTTATTGTAAATTCATTTTAGCTAGTTTATAAGAAAGAAACAAAATTGTTTTATTGTAAATTCATTTTAGCTAGTTTATAAGAAAGAAACAAAATTGTTTTATTGTAAATTCATTTTAGCTAGTTTTAGATTTTGAGAAACCCTGAAATAAAGTTCAAATTCAATTGAATTGACGTAGTTCACAAATTTGCCAATAGATGGCAGCACCGGTAAAAAATAAATTTAATTATATCAACTTAGTTCATAAATTCACCAACAGATGGCAGCACCAGTCCTAAAATTTAAAAAAAAAAAAAAAAAAAAACAAGGTATGTATAAATAAACATTTATTATTATTTCAAAATTGTATACAAGTGTTACTTAAATTTTATTTCACAATTATTATTACAAGTACAATTTATTTATTTTAAACAATAAGAGAACTATGATTTAAATTGATTTATTTACAAGAACTCTGTTTAAAACATTTATTCTTAAAGTATAAGACATATTGTAATAAGATGTATGTTTTCGCAAACAACTTATTGCAATATTTCTTATTCTTAAAGAATAATTATGTTTTAAATAGAGTTATTGTAAACTTATCTATTTAAAACATATTTATTATTGTTTTTACATATTTAATTACAATAATATTATTTACTTATTTATCTTAAACAATAAAAACTATATTTTAAATTAAATAATTCACAATAAATCTCTTCAAAACAGATTTATTCTTTAAGAATAAGGAATATTGTAATAAGATATATGTTAACTTATTACAATGGGTACCCTATTTCTTATTCTTAAACAATAAATATGTGTTAAACAAAGTTATTGTAAACTATCTATTTAAAACATATTTGTTATTATTTTTACATATTAAATTACAATAATATTATTTACTTATTTCTCTTAAACAATAAAAACTATATTTTAAATTAAATAATTCACAAAAAATCTCTTCAAAACAGATTTAATTCTTTAAGAATAAAGAATATTGTAATAAGATGTATGTATAACTTATTACAATAGGTATCTTTCTTATTCTTAAAGAATAAATATGTGTTAAACAAAGTTATTGTCCACTATCTACTTAACATATATTTATTATTATCATTAGTAAATATCAATTCTATCAGTTATCTGAATTTTTAAAGTAAAATCAATTTAATTATTATAAAGGAAACTTTTAGAATTAATACTTTGATACAATTATTTTGGGTAAAAGTATTTCATTATCTTTATTTAGAAAATATGTTGACTGTTAGTATAAATAATTGATGGAGGATGATTTGATTAACTTTATTTAGGTCGGTCATAAGTTGTTTAGAGAATAATATTTAAAATAAAACTGATTCAAATTTATTTATATCAATCATTTACTTGAAATATATTTGTATAAAATAATACCGGAATGTTTAACAATGAAAATTCTAGTTAATCATTCGTAATTTGTTTGTTTTTTATACTAACTGTCACTGTATCACAATATTTCAGTAGCTGACAATCTGCTAATGTTACAATAAAAAAATATATATGTATGTATAATAAATTGTCAGCTAGCAAAGTATTGTGTTACAGATGAGAACGATTCATCATTATAATTTTAAAGTGAATCATTCATTATTATATAGTTTAAACAAATAATACATATGTTGTAAAGATAATTATTATACATAGCATCACGCTATATCTTATTAAATGGGGTAACACGAACCCCTGAAACATTCAGTCATCCTTGCTTCAACCACATGCTCAATCTACCATCAACTCGTCATACATAAATACATACATATACATTCATAAATTCTTTCATACAAGTTCATTCATATCTTCCATTCGACACACGTTCCACATTCCTAAACTATCTCATCTGACTTATACTCACTCTTTCAACAACATTCATGTCAATCTCAGAGTCATCATACAACATACACCAATGTATTCTGAACAAATGTTCCCAGAGCACCTTGCATCCCACTGATACTCTCAATTAATACGTGCATACCTCGATCACATACTACCCTAATATACAAACACATTCATTTCATCTCCAATCTCACATCATCCATTACCGAAACATTGCAATCGCTCTTCTCAAACACTAATACATTCATCATTTCAATTAATGAAGCTGTTTGCATTCGGCGAAACGTGATTTAAAATTAATAAATTCTAGACATTATTAAAAACAGCTTGAAGTTAATCATAACTCGGGAGGTTTTAAACTTGCTGGAGGTTTGCTTACAAACAAATTATTTTTGCTCTTTGGTGACATTTGTTATTAACAAAATGAGGGTCTTTATTATCTGAAATATTCATCAACAATTTTGAGAATATATTCCTCAATTCCAATAAATATCTCCTAAAATATTTAGATTTTTGGTATAGATATATCGACGATGTTTACACCAGGAGCAACAACTACTAAATGTCCTTAATTCATTTGATTAAAATACATAATTCACCACTGAAGTGAAAGTTAATAAAAGCATAAATATCTTTGCCATTACTATCGAACACATTAACAATAAATTTAATTTTAATATTTACAGAAAACCCACTAATTTGTATCACCCATGTAATATAAAGCTAGCAACGTTTTATAATTTATCTGAATTAAAATCATTTTAAATATTGCAGCAAACAATGGTTACAGTGCAGAAATCACTGTGAAGCTAATAAATAAGAAAATTAGATCAATTACAAGAAATTAATTTTATCCTGTACACTTTGAAACTAGATTTAAATCAATTTATAAAAAATTAAATTATGTTAATGGCATGAATCGTAGTATGGCCAAGAATTGGAGGAAATTTGATATTATATACTAATAATAATAAACTAATGAATAAAGACCCTTTGTTAAATTAAATGTAAAGATTGTGAATTTGTTTATATAGAGCAAACTGGACGAAGTTTCCAGACTAGATTTAAAGAGTATTGTTATAATTATATGATCAAAAGTACCCAGTCTAATCTAGCTAAACACTTGATAGATTTTTATCATAAAAGTTCTATATGTAATTTGTCAGTTCTACATATAAAAGGAAAGGATATCGATTCACTTTCCTTGAAGCTTTTCAAATTAAGAAAGCCGTTAGGGTCGACCAGAAACTAAAGAATGAATATTTAGATGTTCTAAACTCAACTTTCATAGACGTTGTCATTAAAGGAAATTCCCTAAACAGTCCCTCTCTCTATTAACAATGTGTTTGTATTTGTACAATATATAAGTGTTTGTAAACCACATATCTACCTTCTGACGATGGCACAACTGCTGAAATTGTGCAATAAATGTTATTGCCAAATTTATAAAACTAAATACTAAGTGGTTTTATTTATTAATTTTACTAACATATTATCATTAATTAACATTATTGAAATCGTTTTCTGCTTCATTTATTGAAATCATTTACAACATCATCATCCGCACCAGGTAACGCAGACACTACCGCAGCCTCGCTACCTTCATACCTTCAAACACTCTAACTGCGTGCGCGCATTTCCAATCATCAGGAGTCAAATAACCTCTCACCTCCATACATCAACATCTCATTCAAGCCGAGAGCCTTGCCATTCTTTAGACGCAACATCATTCTCACCTCTAACATTTTCTCTTGCAATTTCACTACAACCATTCAGTCCATTTACGCTACCATACAAACCCCTAAAATACTCACACCATCTATTCCTAACATCTGGTTCATTCCACAATATAATTCACCATTCGTACCATTCATTCATTCATTTATTTACTCAACAGACATATCTCTAACATCCTCATTATACACCCTCATTCACCAACTTTTATCCAGACGTATACGCGACACCATCAAATAAACTTCTCATGCTCGGTTTTTCAGTGGGAGTTTAAACTTCAATTTAGTTGAACCTTGAACTTGAGCCTGAACATTTTTTTTGTTTATAACTTGCCAAATTAATCTAGTTCAGCTGAACCTAAACTGAATGTCTAAATCATTTTATGGTGTTGTGTTATTTGGGATTCTGAGAAAATTATAATCATTGCCTTGTTTACCAAAATCCAGTTTATATTCTGTCACAGGTAAAATAAGAAATATATTTATATACACATGATGGAAAATATTAAAAGAGCTGTAAATTATTCCACCAATGAAGTTGAATTATTAATAGATTTAGTGCGAGTTAAAAACATTTATAGAATATGAAAAAAAACTGATAAAGTATTGTGTTAAGAGGAAGAAAAGTGTTGGGAGGAAATTTCTGCCTCATTTAATACTGTAGGGCCAAAATTTTAAACGTTCTCTAGTCCAAAGATAAAAATATTAATAATGTACAAGACTAAATTTAAGTTCTACGTCAGTTACGCGTTCATTAAAATTCTAGCACAAGTTTAAATAATTTTAAAAAGAGAAAAATAATGGGGGCAGACAATTAAAAATTGGTGCAAATTGGCAAAAAAAGAGGAATACGTAAAATTACAAATTAACTCAATAATAAAAGAATTAAATTGTATATGAAATAGTAAATAGAAAAGTGTATATTGTAATATATTTCTAATGATACCCTTCTGACGGTTTTACTATATTTCTAATTATTTTAGGTCTTCTAACACGACCAAGTCGCTCAACAAAATTGTGACAAATAATTATGACATATAAATGTCAGAATGTATTGAAAAACCGAGCATCAATCATTAATCACACAGAATAAAATCAATCACTCTCTGTCCATTTATACTTACATTCTTCCTTGTATATAATTGCGCTATTTTATATTAATTTAAAACAACATATTTATTACTGTTTTTAACGGACTTTTACCCAAATAATTTAAAAAGGGAATAATTTAAATGAGCACCGAAATCATTGTATCTTAAATAATCAATAAGAACTGTGTTGCTGTTGCCAAAAATATATTTATTAAACATTAAAAATATATATTTCTAACTCTTGTTAAATTATATTTTGATAGTCTGAAATAATTAAATGAATACTAAAAATAATAATTAGGCATAAATATTACTAACTGATCTTTAAATATAATAGTAAATAAGCTTCATTGAAAATTAAATGCTAATATGGCAAATAGCAAATACAAATATTTGATATTTAAATTGATAAACAGATTAGTAAAGTCTAGTATTTTGGATATCGAACATGAATTATTTAGAGCTGATATTTTGGTGCTCGATTAAATACAACCCACTTAAAACTAATAATTATCTTATATTGATGTTGGAGGCAGCGGTCTTGACGACATTCTGCGTTGGTTTTGCAGTCATCTTCTGATGTGTTTGAAGAGAACCTGTTGATTCTGTGGCTGATGAATCTTCCCAGCATTTGATGTAATCACCAACAGGAAACGTTGGTTTTCTTCATTCACCACCGCACCTAACAACAAAATATTATTAGAAACAAGTACAAATACACTTTGAAAAACAGTAAGTTTTCAATGATAGTGTCCTTCTTCTCCCTACCTACCCAATCTTACCTAAGTTTTTGTCAAAGACTAGCTACGAATCTACGACAAAGCAACCGCGAAACGCTATGATGGGGCCCCACGTGGGGCCAGCGTATTGTGGTGGACAATACAAAACATCCGATATCGACTCGTGAGGTTGATTACACATCAAACCCACGATAAATATCACAATATCAATTCGTAAAATTGATTTATAGAAATAAATCAACCCCACGATAGATATTGTTCTAACCAATTTCGATTCGTAAAATTGATTTATAGTAATAAATCAACTCCACGAAAAGAACTACACAGTTGTTAGGAAGGCCTTCTAATAAGGCAGAAACTAAACTAACTAAATTTAAATGTACGTAGAGATAAAAGACACGATATTGACTCGTGAATATGATCTTATAGTATAACTATAAATCATATCCACGATAAGATATCGGTCAAGTGTTAGGAAGAACCTGAAAGAGAATCACAGATTACGTAGTCTTCAATAAAGGTGCCATCTTTTTCTCCCTACCTACCCTATCTTACCTAAGTTTTTGCCAACGACTAGCTACGAATCTACGACAAAGCAACCGAAGCGTGCTTGTCAAGTTAGCAAAAACGTTGAGCATATTACGTGCCCACGACCTCTCGGTTCACCGCCTACCAACCTACCCGACTGCTGGGAAGATTTCGCAGTGTTCGAACAGTCGAATTATGTCTAGATCTCCCAATGACTCATTGGACAATATGGTTCCTGTGATTCGATAACTCGACCACCCAAGACATCGGCTTACACCTTCTAGCTACACTCAGCAGCACGCTCGCGAGGAACTCGCCCCACCCGCATCACGAAACGCTTACAAACTTGCCTCCTGGTGATGGTATGTATGTTGGGGCCCCACGTGGGGCCAGCGTTTTTTGGCGGAAAATACAAAATACACGATATCGACTCGTGAGGTTGATTTCAAATCAAACCCACGATAGATATCGATCTACACAATTTCGATTCGTAAAATTGATTTATAGTAATAAATCAACCCCACGAAAAGAACTACACACAGTTAGGATGGCCTCCTATTAAGGCAGCAACTAACTAAATTAAAATGTACGTAATGAGTAAACAATAAAAACAAACACGATATCGACTCGAGAAGTTGATCTTATAGTATAACTATAAATCAAGCCCACGATGCGATATCGGTTATGAAGTTATGAAGGCCTTTAAATAAGGCAGACAAAAGTTAAATTACACGACGACGACGTTTGTTTGGCAAGTGAACTTCTTGTTGCAGACTCGCAGCGACCTACTTAAAATTAAAGTGAATTTGAATCATACACACCATATACACATCTAACATACACTTCAAATACAATATTACTCAGTTTACTGTTATTATTATTAGAAATTATTAATGTTATTAATATATTATTATTTAGTATAAACAAAAGTAAAATAATAACGTTTCTAGAATTAATTTAGCAATTTACTTGTAAACCATTAAACAAATATTTATCACATCAAACAATAAATTAAATTAAAAGACACCAGATGTATGTCAAGGCTGTGTCTCAATAAAATTCTAAATCAATTATTAATAATTTCTTTTCTAATTTTTTAGACTAATTAAAATATAAATTTTTACTCATCTTTTATTCCTGAAGTGTGTTGAAGCAACCGGTGGACAGCGTGGACAACTTGGACATGGCGCTCGACTCCTGGGACTGAATGCCGAATTCAGATAATTTGCGTAAACTGCAAAACACAATTTAATATGAGCATCTATCATTAAAAATACTAAACAATCTTTAAAGGTAATTTTTAATATTAAAGAATAGTAAATTATCAAAATAAAATTATATGTTTAAACCAATTGTAAATAATTTTCCACTGAGAAAATTCACAGAACATTCTCAACCCGACACACCATCCTCGCTTCAATAACGTTTATTTTAAAATTAATTATTTTCTGGCGGGTTGATATTAAGGGATGAAACTATAGTCAATAGATGAGGAATTGAATGTTGAAACCCGGTTGACTGGTGACTAAATTACAGCCGTTTTTAAAACATATTTATCTAAAGTTACGGAAAAACTGTCGTTCATATTTCCTCTCAGAAAATTAATAAAATTAGCCAGATTTGCAAACAAAACTATAGGCAGTCCACATTTTCAAACCTCTTCAAAGTTAAATGTTGTAAACAAAATATTTAAAACTCATATATTTTAAATATTGGGTAAAAGTCACCCCGCTAGTAAAATCAAATTATTAAAGGAGATTAATTTTAATTTTCTGCTTTGAACTGGACATCAATTATTTTAGGAGAAAAATAATTGTAAAAGTAAAATAAAGCTTGCCCCAGAAAAAAATGTCGCTTTGATTTGGGCCTTTTCATATACTGCTTTTATAGATATATAAATTTGTATGTGATGCGTTCTTATTAGTTTGCTATGCATTATACAAAAACAATTAGTTGACAACTGTCATACAATTTAGTATACAAAGATGTCATCGAAACACGAAGAATTACGCGAAAATATTTTGTACAAATGTGTTCAAAATAGGCATATATCCACAAGAAAAGTAGCTTTAGAGTTAAAATCTACAACAAGGACTGTTCAAAGGGTGTTAAGAAGATATCATGAAACGGGTAATACACAAAATAATGTGGAAGTGGATGCAAACCTGGATTTGTAGATTAAAATATTGAGAAAATATCTTGAAGGCTTTGTGTAAAAATAAAAATCTTTCTGTGAGAGATTTGGTTAAGAAATTTGAAACTACTAAATCAACAGTCCAGAAAATTAAGCTAAAGAATTCTATAAAGTCTTTTCCAAAAAAACAAAAGTGCCTAACAGGAATACTAAGCAAGAAACTAACACAAAATCAAAATTAAGAAAACTTTACATTAAAGTGATATCAAAAAAATTATGTGTTATCATGGATGTCGAAACGTATTGTTAACTTGAATTAAAATCTCGACCAGGTCATTATTATTATTCTGGAAGGTTCAGAAAATCTGTTAGTAGCTAATTGAAGGTAATTAAAATAGAAAAATTCTCAAAAAAGATGCTTGTATTTGTTCCAACGGCGAAAGATATTTAAGCGAGTGTCTTGAAAGACGATTATTGCCCTTTATAAGGCTTCATAACACACCAACACTATTTTGGCCATATTTGGCAACATGTCACTACACAAACAATGTCATTGATTGGTATAAAAGAAACCCCACATATAGAATTTGAACATAAATCTGAAAATCCTACAAATTGTCCTAAATTGCGCTGAATCAAAAAATATTGGGCCCATATGAAGCAGAAGTTATTAAAATATAATAAACAAAGCAATTCTGTCGATAATTTCAAATATAATTGGAAACAAATTACAAAAATGATATCTGATTATGCTGTACAAATTTTAATGAAAGGGCTGAAAAGGAAATTGTGCAACTTTTGGATGAATCATAATTAAAATGTAAATATATGCTATTGTATACTATTTAGTTGTTGATCAATAAAGTCTTCAATAGTTTTAAAAAAATTCATTTAATTATATGGTTTTTAGTTAAAAATTATAGGCGACATTTTTTTATGGGACAAGCTTTATAATTAATCACCCTTGACTAGCTAATAATGTACTACCGTTATCATTAATGAATATTTAGTAGATTGTCAGTTACTAATCATTCACCATCATTATTATTATTGTTTTTACCGAAATAATTAAAAAATAACAATGTACTTACATTGATGATAATGTCCACGGTGACACCAGCTCCAGCTGCTCCAAGCTCTGGATGGCGGCAGCTCCAATGACACCAGCTACTTCAACATCTTGATGATGTCCCTATAAACATAAAAACAATGTATTAGTAACATAGCATAGCACCCTTCATCATGTTTATTTTAAGTTTCATAATCATCATAACTTTTGAGAGTGAGTATACTAGAAATAGTAAAAAAAAACCCACATTTAGTCATTTAAAAGATACACTCAAAAGTAATTAAATTTAAAAAATAATTTAATTTATTTAGCACCTCAAGCATGACATACAATAATATATCAAATTTGCTGGTTGGCCTGAATAAGGCCAGTTGTAAATGAAATATTTAATAAAAAAAAAAAATAAAAAATCATTTTTCCAGTTTTTAAAATAAAATAAATTGAAATATTATAAAGAAAACTTTTAGAATATTTTCAATATTGGAAAACAATTATTATGTGTAAAAGTATTTCATTATTTTTATTTATAAATTGCAATGATCGTTTAAACAAATAATCGATAAAGAGTGATTGAATAGCTACAATTTTCTGCTTTGAATCGGTTATAAATTGTTTAAACAAAAATATATTTAAAATAAAAGTACTACAAATTTATTTATATCCATCTCATATTTCAAATATTTTTATCCACTCTCTACTTATTATAAATTATCAATTACTGTTTTTAGCAGACTTTTACCCAAATAATTTAAAAAGGGAATATTTTAAATGAGCACCGAAAACATTTTATCAAAAATAATAAATAAGAACCGTGTCACTTTTATCAAAAACATATTTACTAAACAATAAAATTATATTTATTACCCAGCCAAAATTATATTTTAATTAATTAATTAATTAATTAATTAATTGAGTACTAAAAATAATAATCAAAAATTATAAACGATCATTACAAGTAATTTTTAATAAATATCCAAGAATAGTAAATAAGTTTTCCAGAAAATTAAATGGCAATGGAAAAAATAAATATTTGTGTACAAATTGATAAACAGATTATTAGACTCTAGTTTTTAAATATAATAATTATCTTACAATTGGTGTTGCGAACAGCGGACTTGAAATTCTGCATTGAGTTGACAATCATCTTCTATATGTTTGAAGATAAGATGTTTAACTCAGTTGATGATGTCCACGATGATAACAATACCAGCTGCTTTAAGATAATGATACAAGCTGATGATGAGTCTACAGGAAATGATTCCAAGTCCATGATGTCTCTATACACATAAAAACAATGTATTAGTAACGTAAAATAGATAAAAAATATACAATTTAGCAAAAACGTTAAGCATATTCCATGCCCACGACCTCTCGGTTCACAGACTACCAACCTACTCGAACAGCCCAATTATGTCTATAACTTCTCAATGACTCATTGAACCGCTCCATCCCGACGCGAAACGCATATCAATCTATAGTTATGAAGGCCTTCTAATAAGCCAGAAATGTATTTATATTAATAGTACGTTGCCATCTTGACACAACGACGTTTGTTTGGCAAGTGAAAGAGCTAGTGCTCGTTGTTTGATTGTCTAGCACTGACATAACTTACGTTCAAAACCCACTCCGATAATGACAATGTACTAGAGAGAGATAGACAACTTGGATAATAGCGTACACATACTTTATAATGGTTATTTTAAGTTGTTACATGTTCGGACCGAATAATTAGCTAATTGGCTAGAAAGACATAACTGCTATAAATAAATTTACCTTGAAAAATACAAGATATCTACACTTCAAATAGAATATTTATTATTTTACTTTTAATATTATTATTAATAATTATTATTATCTACCATCAACTCGCACCGCTCGGTTAAATACAACCTTTTAAAAATAATAATTTACTTACATTGATGATGTTGCGAGCAGCAGATTTGACGACATGCTATGTTGACTTCTGTCGCTGATCATTCTTTCCAGCATGTGATATAATCACCAAAACTTTTAGTAGAAGACCTTGGCTTTCTTCGTTGCCGCAACTACCAAATACAACAACAAAATAATTAGAAACAATTACAAATAATATTTTTAAAATAGTAATTTAAATTGATTTTTATTTTAATATTCGTAGAGAGTGGTTTTATACCTGCTGGTTAGAAAAACAGTTTTTCAGTGTGCATTGCTCCCCAAATTATTTTAGAGAAAATTGTATCAAATAAATGTTGTAGAGCATAAAATTCTATACTTGAATTAATAAACAAGATTAATTTCACATGCTTTATATAAATAAATATAAAAAAAAATATCATCACGCCGTTTACCCATTACTGGGTGTGGCACTCTGCCTAAGCAGATCTCGGTAAGTGATATATATTTTTCCGTGTGAAGTGCGGTTACCAGCCGTTAAATCACGGCCCCCAAACATGCTTTATAACTGCAGAAATTAGATTTGAAAATTTATAAAATTGCAATTTAATAGTACTACCTATTACCTATTATGTATATATAAATTCTCTTTTAAATACAAATACGTAATTATTTTATGTGATAAATTATTTTTTAAGTTTTTAAAATAAAATTAATTTAAATATTATAAAGAAAACTTTTAGAACTAATATTTTAAATATTGGAAACAATTATTTTGTGTTAAAGTATTTCATAATTTTTATTTATAAATTACAATGATCGTTTAAACAAATAATCGATAAAGAGTGTTTTGATTAGCTTTAATTTTCTGCTTGAATCGGTTATAAATTGTTTAAAATAAAAGTACTACAAATTTATTTATATCCATCTCATATTTCAAATATTTTTATCCGCTCTCTGCTTATTATAAATTATCAATTACTGTTTTTAGCAGACTTTTACCCAAATAATTTAAAAAGGGAATAATTTAAATGAGCACCGAAATCATTTTATCAAAAATAATAAATAAAAACCTAGTTACTCTTATCAAAAACATATTTACTAAACAATAAAAATATATTTATTACCCAGCCAAAATTATATTTTAATTAATTAATTGAGTACTAAAAATAATAATCAAAAATTATAAACGATCTTTGCAAGTAATTTTTAATAAATATTCAAGAATAGTAAATAAGTTTTCCGGAAAATTAAATGGCAATGGAAAAAATAAATATTTGTGTACAAATTGATAAACAGATTATTAGACTCTAGTTTTTAAATATCGATAATGAAAAATTTAAGCCTTTTTGGTGCTATATTAAATACAACCTATTAAAAAATAATAATTTTCTTACATTGATGTTGCGAACAGCGGACTTGACATTCTGCATTGAGTTTGCAATCATCTTCTATATGTTTGAAGATAAGATGTTTGACTCAGATGATGATGTCCACGATGATAAGAATACCAGCTGCTTTAAGATAATGATACAAGCTGATGATGAGGCTGCAGGAGATGATTCCAAATCCATGATGGCTCTATACACATAAAAACAATGTATTAGTAATGTAAAATAGATAAAAACATATAATTTAGCAAAAACGTTAAGCATATTCCATGCCCACGACCTCTCGGTTCACAGAATACCAACCTACCCGGCTTCTGGGAGGGTTTCACAGTGCTCGAAGAGTCGAATTATGTCTATAACTTCTCAATTACTCATTGAATTGCTCCATCCCGACGCGTAACGCATATCAATGTATAGTTATGAAGGCCTTCTAATAAGGCAGAAATGTATTTATATTAATAGTACGTAGCCATCTTGACACAACGACGTTTGTTTGGCAAGTGAAAGAGCTTGTGCTTGTTGTTTGATTACCTAGCACCGACACAACTTACGTTCAAAATCCACTTCGATAATTACAATGTACTAGAGAGAGATAGACAACTTGGATAATAGCGTACGCATACTTTATAATGTATATTTTAAGTTGTTACAGGTTGGGACTGAATAATTAGCCACTAATTAGCTAGCAAGACGTAACTACTGTAAATAAATTTACCTTGAAACATACAAGATATATACACTTCAAATACAATATTTATCATTTTACTTTTAATATTATTATTATTATTGTATTTTAATTGATAAACAAGTAAAATCATTGGGTGCATTCAGCAGAGCACATCGATTAGTAATCGATGACTAATCGTCTGCTGAATGCTCTCTTAAAAGTCCGATGAGAACTCATCGATTAGTAATCGGACGCCATTTTTTTCATCGGATTTAGAAAGCGATTTGTATACGATTTGTAACTATCGGCGGTTGAATTTTAAATCTTGTGCGGCGAAAAATGTGTTCTGAAGCTGATTATATATATAAAAATATGACGTACATTATTTGTGCCAGTGAAGAAGACCATTTAATATTAAAAAATGGTAAGTTAAATAAATATTTGAACTATATGCACAATGTTTTGCCCTAAACTTAGGAAGATTAGGAGGTTAAGAATATAAAGTGAATGCATGTTTTTGTATTTTACTGTATTTTAACATTTGATTTTATTTTTCTTTCTCATTTTTTGTCTTATTTATTGCAGAACCAGTTTATCTACAAAATTATATTGAATCAAATCTTTCTTGTTTGGAAATGAAAGTTCCAGAGACTCCTCAACCACAAGGTACGAGTATGTGCTGATGTCGAATATTAATAAATCTAAAATAATAATTATTGTTTTGAAATAATACTACTATATTTTTGTTATGTTTGATTTCAGAAGCTACAGAAACAACATCGTGGACAAAAAAAAGTATATTCTCCTTTTGAGTTGCTTGGCAGCAAGAAAAAAGATTTGCGAAATGCAAAAATTAAAAAAAAGGATATTTGGAGGCAGATGAAAGGAGAAATGAATAAAAATGGGTATGTAGGCTTTGATGAGAATGTTATTGAAAGGAAATTCAGAAACATGAAAACTACACACAAAACAATTAAGGACAATATAAAAAAAAACTGCTACAGGAAGAGGTGAAATAAAATGGGAATATTTTCATGCGATGGAAGACATTTTTGCTGATGACAAAACAATTAATATCGATCACACAATTTCATCTTTGCCGTCAACTTCATTAGAATTAACCGAACCTGTGCCATATCTATCAACATCAAGCAGTTTTTTAACTCAAATAGAATCTGAAGAAAGCCTGGCAGCATCAAGGGAGCTGCCAGCTACCATTAGCGAAAACAAAACAGTTTCATCAATATTATCACCGAACCTTCTTTCTCCAATTTCTTCAGCTGTCAATGAAACATCGTCCAACAAAGAGAAAGCCCAAAGAGGAAAACAATTATATGGTTTGAGGAAGAAACAATTGGAACTAGAAGAAAGTAGGATAAAAGAACTACAGGTTTTGAGAGAAGCTATAGAGGAGAGCAACAAAATACAAAAAGAGAGGAATGAGTTATTAAGGCTTTTTTTTAACAAAACAAAATTAAATTGAAGCTGATAAATTTCCCTTTTTTTATAATTAAATTTTAGTTCATATAAAGATGTATTGTTATGTCATAAAAAATGTAAATACAATAAAAAACAATTTAAATGTAAGCTGATAAAAAAAAATATATTTATTTTCTTGTTAATTAAATTTCATTTAACATAAAAATATAAATACACATATTTATAGTTTAATAAAAAATCTATTTTCATTGAAAAAGTACAACAATATTATTTTGTTTTTCCACAGCTATATTGATATTGAAAATATTAATATCCATTTTGACACCAGAACTAACCAAACAAAAACACAACTACTCTATACAAAATGTGCGTTCAGCCGAACTACTCATCGTGACGTCATCGATTACTAATCACTCGAAAATGATTTCTAATCGTATTTCGTCTGCTGAATGTAGCCATTGTAATATATGTATTATTTGTTTCTGAATAAAGTAAATATTAACATATCAATAATAAGCATTTACTTTTAAAACGATAAACAAATATTTATCACATCAAAAATACTAAACATAAATAGTTATTTGTGTATTAGGAGCGTAAAGTGATGCTTTGTTCCTCTTGCACTCTCGTCTTCGGCTCGCGCTGCAATTACCGTGCTCGAGTAACAAAGACACTTTACACTCGTGATACACACATAATTTTTTCTACGATTCCATCTTAAATTATTAAAACACGTATACGTACTGAAAATAAATTCGTTCTGTCAACTGTCAATATGACAAGTTTCTGTTTTGTTTGAATCCCTGGTAATTATTGAAATTAGCGCACATTTAATATCTTTTTCGTGCGTTGCCATTGGTGACGCAACTTGGTGTTTATTTGCATCTGATTTATTTTCATTGACTACATACTTTTTAGACTATGTTATGTTAGTATTTATTTTTAATATTTAATATGTCATATACTCATATACCGAGTGTACTGTTTTTTAAATATAAAATATACAATAGTAAATTTTTAATTTGGCGATAGTATATTCCCTATGGATTTTAGAATAAAGGTGCAATTACAAAACATGTTCAGAATTAAAAAAAACTGCATGCAATGAGTACAATTCTGTCACAAAATAGAGGTAAATTTAAATTGTGTTTGCAATTTGTTGAGCGTTTAAAAAGCCAGTATCTAGTTTAAAATATAAATTTACAAAACATTATGTCCCTAATTCGAAGCAGTAAATTCCGAAAATTCTATTCAAAAAAAACTTCAGTACCTTACTGTTTACGTAAATTGTTAATTATTATTTTAATAATTAAAAAAGATTTCACACTAAACTGAACCTCAAATTTGAGAACCCGGGTTCGATTCCCACAGCCGAAATTCAATTTTCACCAAATGAAATCTACCCCTGTGGCTACCCGTTCACTAACATCTTTGAGGGCCGTGATTTTTGACGGCTGGTAACCGCACTTCGCGTGAAGAAATATATCACTTACCGAAATTTACTACGGCAAAGTGCCACACCCAATAATGTGTAAAAGGCGTGATGATATATTTATATTTATTTATTTACTAATTAGATTAATTAAAGAATCAACCAATATTCTCATTCTGACACAACCATCCACGCTTTAACCACATTTCCGTTCCTATCCACGCACGCAATCTTTCATTCGACATTGTGAACAATGCAAAACTAACATCACTTTCATCTATATCACCTTTAATATTTTCACTATAACCATTCAGTCCATAAGAAACCCTTATCCCATCTGTTCCTAACATCTGATTCATTCCACAATAACTCCCCATCCGCACTGCACCCTTGCCACCTCTTCACACTCAACTCAATCAAAACATTCTTTTTTTATTCATACTAAATTCAATCGTCCATATTTCACTCATCAAAAAACAAAATGCGTCTTACTTTCTCTCTCCTAACACATTTATACTAAAAATAATAATAAATGAACATCAGAAATACTAAACGACCTTAAAATATAATTTTTAATATCTACGAATAGTAAATAAGCTTCCCGGATTAAATTAAATGGCAATAGCAAAAATAAATATTTGGTGTTGAAATTGAGAAACAGATTAACAGACTCTAGTTATTTGGGTACCGATTATGAATAATTTAGGGCTGAAATTTTAGTGCGCGGTTAAATACAACCCTTTAAAAATAATAATTTTCTTACATTGTTGTTGCGAGGACTTGACGACATTCTGCATTAACTTTGCAGTCATCTTCTGATATGTTTAAAAGAATATGTTCGCTCAGATGATGATGTCCACGATGATGCAGGCTCTGGTTATGTGGTAATAACACCAGCTACTGTAGACCTTGGTTTTCTTCGATGTCACAATTAACAACAAAAAATAATTAGAAACAATTACTAATAATATTTTGAAAATAGTAATTTAAATTGATTTCCTCGATTTACGAGCTCATTTTCTTATTAACATCAAAGGGTAGTTTTATACCGGATAATAAAGTACACATAGCCGGTTAACACAGATAAACCATTTTAATTTCGCATGCTTTATATAACTGCAGAAACTAGTTTTGAAAACCTATTACCTACTTATATGTAAATTCCATATATGTATTAGCAATATTTTTCTAATGCGTTTGCTAATGTCTTCAACCCATTTATCAACATTTTCCATAGTTTTACCGTACACAGAATTATTCATCAATTTTAAGAAATCTTTTTCGAAATCATTAGCAGCCTTCATTCGCATTTCAGTATTTAAATCAATATATTAATTTAATCAATTTGTGTACTTTTGCTAATCACTTACCAGATAAGTACAAAAATATAGAACCTATTTAAAGAAATTTCTGATGGAGTTTTCTGTTTGTTAATTCTCTAACAAGCAGTTGTTATTATTTAGAGTTAAGCATATACTGCAGTTAAACTAATCTTGACTTCTCACTGGAAATTACGCGAGTTGTTTAAAAGTTATATTAACCGTTTTTATAGCTATAAAGGTAATAGAGGAAATTTATTCACAGATATTTTCTTTTCGCAACTTAAATGGCTACATTAATCAGTTCAGCGAAGTGCTTTTCACAGAAGATTTAAGATAATGTGTGTTAAAACAGCTATTTGGACTCTTATTCTTATAAAATTCTGAGCATTTAAATATCTGCATTACCTAAATTGCGCTTAAAAATTACTCATTTTATTTTAACAAACATTTATTTTAATGAGAGTGAAGAATTTCTATCTTACTAAATTAACCCAATTTTCTGTGGGAATGTAACTCATTTACAAATGATGTAAATCATTTATTTTTTTGGTGTTTCTATCCATTTTACCAAATAAAATTAAATTATTTATTAGTTTATAATTCAAAGTCTGAACATTTAAATATTTATATTTTCTAAATTGCTATTAAAAATTACTTATTTATTGGAAAATATCTAAAATTGATAATGAAACTTTTGTCCGTATTTACAAACACATAAATAATTAAAGCCCGGATATTTAGGCAATTAAAAACACCTAAATAAGCAGGCATATAGGCCGGTAATTACTCTAAAATAGGCGGGGTTTTAGGCTGCCTAAATATAAATAGTTTCTTTAATAAAAATTATAAACTAATTGTTTTTCTAATATTGGTACTCATACTTTTCATTAGAAAAAAATATTAATTTTAAACAAAAATTAACGCAATCTAAAAAATATATTTAAGGTTCTCATTTTATTAACTATTATATAAATTCAAATTATGTAGTATACTTTATTTCACAAAATATTACGAGCAACTGCCGAATGGAATTTTCGAAAAGGAACTGTCTTCGGTCAGTCAGAACTTGCTTGTAAGCTGAATGTGACAGGGGCGTTCTTATAATTAGCCATATCGTCTAAAGTTACCTCAGCTTCATTGATTAATGGCAAAGGAGCAATTGAATTGCCACATAAAATTTTGACTAAAACTTGATTAAAGACAAAGTAACTACTTTAAATATTATAGTTTAGGATGGAACACTTTGCGAGTGTTGAATTAATCAACGAAATAGATGATAGATGGCATTGATTAGCCTTGTCTGCTCAATAAAAGTTGAAATAAGCAACAAAAATAGACAAAATAGGCTGTATAAGGTAAAATAGGCACAAAAACAAAAATATAGGAAAAATAGGCTCTAAGGCACGAAAAAAAATCTTCCATTACACGTAAACATATTACCTATGTATAGAAAAACGAAATTGCCTGAAGTATATTAAAATTTGAATCTAGGCAATTGCCTAAAAATCCGGGCTTTATAAATAATATTGATATGGTTTCATAACACGCACATTTAACCACAATGTCATGTCAATACATCCTTGTTGTTTACTCAAATATTAAAAAAATATATAAATTATTCTGTAAAAAAATAATTTTTTAAATGTCAAGAGCAAAATTAATATTGGAAAATGTGCTTCAATTTCGAATTTCCAAATGAAATTTTAATGTTATTTTTTGAGGAAAAAGACATGTAACCAAATTTATTGACTGCTTTTGACAGCTTATTATTTCCCAATCAAGATTCAGATTAGTTGCAACTAACAGACTCTTCAAAAACAACTTTATACATAATTTATCAGCACGAACATTTAGTATAATCACTTTTCAATATGCTCTCAATCTTCAGAAAGTAAATATTTCAATAAATAATTCAAATATAAATTGACAACAATTTACAATCAATTAATGGAATCAACTTTTATTTTGTTACAAACAATCAAAATAAATTGACATCACAAGTGTTCAATTAAATACCAAATCTATTATAAACCGATAAAATTTATTTCCTTTTGTATTTATTTTAAAAGAGTTGTATGAGTATTTAACGATTTAGTAAATAAACATTTTGTTCGTTATAAATGATTCTCATTTCATAATTTGTAATATCATTTGTGTTTTTAATGTTTCTATGTTTATAATGATAATGAGTATAATGTATCAAATTTAGAGAGCTATGCAATTACAGGAATGTTATTAAAATAAAGCTATTGTGATATTCAACTACTAAAAAATGGCGTTAAACACGATATGTCAAGTTTACCATGGCTGTCACTTGTATTTCTTTGTTTTTTTCTTTTATTTTGCGTTTGCTAGAAGTATTTTTTATTAATTGAAATAGAATTTAGTTCTGTATTGTTGTTAGTTACAGTTTTAATATTAGTTTCATTTATCGTATAACTTTTACTCGTAAGTACAAATTGAAGTACATATGTAGTTTAAATAAGTTAATTTTTATATCACTTTATTTATTTAAATTTATCACAAAGTACAGGCTGAAATCATTTCAAGTTTACATATGTAGTTCATAGATTCTTTTAATAGTGTACAAATTAGTTCTTTTAGTATAATGTTCATTATAGTTTTATTACCTATTTAGTGTAAATATTAGTTCTATTATAATTCATTTTTTTTATTTTTAAATACTTAGTAATTAGGGTAATAGCAAATTGCACCCTTATAGTAGCTCAATTTTCGCATTCTTATGTGAAAATCTCAATATTAAAAAAGTTGCGGCCCTATTTTGCAAATTTTCTTGTTTGTAACTGTATTTATACTCACAAAAAATAAACTTTGGTGTTATCAATAATAGTTTGCACTATTTTATAATGCATCTTTTGTTATACTGGATGTAGAATTGAAATAATGTAACAGGAAATACAATCGTATTGTTTTAATATGAAGATTGTTGCTTCTCTAATTAAATTAGACCAAAATTGTAAATACAAAATATGTTAGCTATTAAAAACTGTATCTAATGAATATTTTTATGGGGTAGGTGGCTCCGTGGTACAGGGGCGGATCCAGACTTCGAATTAAGGGGGGGTCATGGAGTGCATTTTGTCTGGGGGGGGGGTTTCACCTCAAAAATTTTCCCTAAGAACGCCAACACTTTTTAAATAATAAAGTTTCAATATCTAAACGGTTCTTCGATAGAATACAAAAATTATTGAATTAGAAGTGCAAATGTTGGTAGTCACATACTTGACTAGATCTTAAATAGAATACCTCTTCCATCTGCGAGTCGAAATAATATCTTCACAAAATATTGGTTTTTGGCTATTTTTTACAATAATAAATCAAACAATAGTTCTTAATAATCTTAGAATTTTAAGTTCTTAGATAATATTTTCTATTTAATTTGTTTAACAAATTGAGTTATCGTAAATAATGATATCATTATTCATTATTATGTATTAGGGCCAACATTTAAAAAAAAGTCTATACTGGGGGGGGAGGGTCATGACCTCCATGACCCCCCCGCTGGATCCGCCCCTGCCGTGGTATCGAGTCGGCCTGTGGATCATGAGAACCCTGGTTCGATCCCCACAGCCAACAAATAAATTTCACCAATTTAAATCTATCCCTGTGGCTCTCCCTCCACTAATATCTTTGGGGGCCGTGATTTAACGGCTCGTAACCGCACTTCACGCGATAAAATATATCACTTACCGAGATCTGTGTAGGACGAGTGCCATACCCAGTAATGGGTAGAAGACGTGATGATATATTTATTTACACTATTCATTGCACCGGTATTTATATTCTTACCCAAAATTAAGTCATATGTGTTAGGTGCTTTAATGGCGAACTGTGGATTCGATTCCCACACCCGACAAACAATTTTCACCAGATCCAAAATAACCCCAGTCGCTCGCTCTCCACTAACATCTTATTTATTTCTAATGAGTATTTTTTATGCAAGAGTAAACAGCAAACAAAAATGGCTTTTATAAGATATATAAGATTATAGCTCTAATTTGACAAGTTCATTTAATAAATTAATTAAATTGCTTAACCGAAATTAATAATTTATATGTTAAATAATTAGAGATGGGCGAATATTATCCGCGAATAGTCGAATGCCGCGAATATTTACATTATTCGATATTCGAGATTTTCGAATATTAACGTCAGTATAGCGAACATTCGAATACCTCGAATATCGCGCCATATGTTGACCTCAATTTTTGACTATGTTTTTCTTTTTCATTTGTACATAAACTTAAAGCTATTACAATGCTTTGAAATTATTAATAACAAAGACATTTTGTTTCAAAACCATGAAGACGTACCATATTTCAAATTTATTTTTCGCCAACATCAGCCCGTACGTTTCAATGATACGTTTCAGTGATACGTTTCATCTTTTTCTTTTCTTTTTTGTTTTAATTTTATTTTATCTTCACAATTTCATTCAAATAATGAAAAGGACATAATTAAATAATCATTAATAATACATAAATTAACTTTTAGGAGTATTCGAATATTCACGTACCTCGAATTTTCGAGATCTGATTAATATTCGTATTCGATATTCGAATTCGAGAAATTTGATATTCGCCCATCTCTATAAATAATATGAAATTAGGAAGTCAAGTCAGTATATATATTAATCCGGTTCTACATTTGGCCTCCAAATACTTTGCGGGTCATTAATAATTACCAAGAGCTAACGAATTCATTCTAAATGTAAATAAAAAGACTCACTTTGCATTTAAACACAACCAACATCAGCAAAATTGAATTTGGTGCGGTATCGGTTGAAAGGATGGCCGCTGACATCCTGACGGGAATTTATTTCAGCAGGAGTGCTTGAAGTCAGGAAGAGTTGAGTTGACAAGGTTAACTGGCGCCATAGTTTCTCCGTCAGTCGGCAGAGCGCGGGGTGTTGCAGGGTGCCTCACATGGATCTCCTAATAACATTTACTTCTTCTGCTTGCAGCTACAAATTGGTCAGGCGATGGCTTCACATGCCTCTGCACTTTGTTATCTGCAGTTTTATTGATTTTTCACTGGACGGACGACACTCATCCCTTAACGGAGATATCTTTATCTTCTCCAAGAAGAAGTGTTCAATAAAACTGAAATACTGTCGCTAATTTTTGACAAGTTCTTATCGTTGCTGATATTGTAATACTAAAATAAATATATCATCATTCCTTTTACCCATTACTGAGTGTGGCACTCTGATGTAGCAGATCTCGGTAAGTGCGATTACCAGCCGACAAATCACGGCCCACAAAGATGTTAGTGGAAGGAGAGCCACAGGGGTAGATTTAATTTGGTGAAAATTGTTTGTCGGCTGTAGGAATCGAACCCAAGTTCTCAAGTTCACATATTGACTCCGATACCACTGATACAGTTGACATATAGTTTTGTTACCTATGTTATTAAATAATCGCGATAGTACATAATTAAAAATTATCTATCTAATAGATAAAAATATATATAGCTACCTACGTTGTGATTCATTAATTAATATTTTGAACTTCTTTTACTATAAACAATAATTGCTCAATCTCTTTAAAGATTATAACACCCATTTGTCTACCATAATTTTCATTTTAACCGGTAATTTATTGCTGTCAAATTCAAAACAATTAAAGAAAAAATAAGTTACTCATAACCAATATAATATTTAATTTTAATAGAACATAGAATGTAATCCTTATTTGCCTAAATTATAATATCCGTTGAATTTTATATAAACTTTAACTTTAAATTAGAGATGGGCGAATATCAAATTTCTCGAATTCGAATATCGAATGCGAATATTAATCAGATCTCGAATATTCGAGATACTTGAATATTCGAATACTCCTAAAAGTTAATTTATTTATTATTAATAATTATTTAATTATGTCCTTTTCATTGTTTGAATTAAATTATTAAGATAAAATAAAATTAAAACAAAAAAGAAAAAGACGAAAACTTCAAATTTAAGGTGAAACGTACGGGCTGATGTTGGCGAAAAACAAATTAGAAATATGGTACGTCTTCATGGTTTTGAAACAAAATATCTTTGTTATTAATAACTTCAAAGTATTGTAATAGCTTTAAGTTTATGTACAAATAATAAAGAAAAACATAGTCAAAAATTGAGGCCAACATATGGCGCGATATTCGAGGTATTCGAATGTTCGCTATACTGACGTTAATATTCGAAAATCTCGAATATCGAATAATGTCAATATTCGCGGCATTCGACTATTCGCGGATGATATTCGCCCATCTCTACTTTAAATATCACAGTTAACATTAACTTTAGCAACATGGTGTTTTGTTAAGTTTGGAAAAGCTATCGGAAATATATATTTGCATGAATATAATAAAATGTAATTGCTGAAACGAATTTTCGGGAATGTATCATGTGGGGACGAAATTGTTTTGAAGACTGAATGTGCAGGACAAACCCGATAAATTATAAAAATATTGAACAGTAGTTATTCAGATGCTGGTAAATAAAATGAATTTTTAGTGGAAAGTTTAGCGAAAGCTACTGCGCTGTTTAGTGTATAATGGGAGTTGAAATAAAAGAGCGGATGTTTATTGTCAGTGAAGTAAATTACAAATCCAATCAATAATCAGAAATAAAGATCAGAACGGAAATGAAAACTACAAGACATATTATTCCAAAGAATCTTTGTTCAACGAAAACAACAAACTTGGCTGCACAAATAAAGAAGACGTATTATTTCAAATGCTAAACTGCAAAGTAAAACGAAGTTTAATAAACGTATTTGACTGCGCGCAAATACTTCAGTTCAGTTCACGGCTTTGTCTGTTCCATTTGTAAAGCTAAAGTAAACAATTCCATTTACTCCGGGGCTGCAATAGTTCCTTATACTTCCTCTCCTCGTCAGTGGAAAAAGCCAGGAGAAAAAAGAAAGTTATTTCGCGTGGCGTTGGAGATACAGTTTATTGTGCAGAGGAAGCGGAAGAGCAGCGGAAGGGATCCAGTTTGCACAGAGCCCATGTTCCAGTGATCCATCATACGGTAAACAACGCGCTCTGTTCAAATTAAAAGAGCACACTTGTTCAAATTATTTATTGTCAAGCACTTAGGAAGCGCCCTCATCAATCATTGAAATCAGCTTCTGTATCTTGTACAACACTGTACCCCTGGACCTTGCAAGGAAACTAAATGCAACTATTACTTACTGACAAATATTTGCTACATTTACATTTTTCAATATTTTCCTTCCCAAATTCTTTTTAATTCCCAAAGAAAACTCCATAATTTAAATCATGTATGGGGTAGGTTGCTGAGTGTTATTGTGTCGGGAAATTGATTTAACAACTCGCGTTCAATTGCCACAGCTGACAAACAATTTTCACCACATTATAATTATCCCTTGGGTTCACCTTCACTAACATCTTTGGAGGCCGTGACGTGCGCATAAATATATTACTTACCGATATATATATATATATATATATATATATAGATATAAAATTCGATAGTATATGACACATATTTACTTTATTCAAGACGGTTTGAATACAATGGTTCTATGTGAATAATAATGTAAGAAAGTGTATTATTAGTGTGCGATTAAGAAATTATTGTTAGAATAGTGGTTAAAATGGTGTGGCAATATCGAATACACGAGTATGTTGAGAAAGAAAGGTTGGGTGGACATCCTAGAAGAAAATCTGCTGTGACTATCGCAGTAGTTTTTGGACCATAAGTTTAGGTTAACTTAAATAACTTTACAAAAAAGAAAAAACGATTGTTTAAATGTAATCTTTTATATTTTACTAGAATTCTGCGCTCGAGAGTTTTAATTTGATACTAAATTTGGTCTAATTTCAACAAATTTTAGAAAAACAATTTAAAATCGCTTTTATTATATTTGACACTTTTAATAGAATTATGTTCTAGAAATCAGAACTGATACCAAAGAAGACATATTTTCAAAAACGTTTAAAAAAATTGAAGAACGCTGAAATGCTATTTTTGATATTCAACTATTAATCATAAGTATTTAAATTTTATATTAGGATTTTAATAATTTTGGACCTTCACCTGTTTTACAATAAAAACAATTTTCAAAACTATCAAAATGTTACTACTTAGAACAAATGAACCGATAAATATTTCGAAAGGTGTTTTAAATAAAAATGGTTTTAAATCAAATTAGAATCCATTTTAGTTATTAAAATAAACATAAAAACTTGAAAAGATACATCAATAAGGTTGTGGTATCATTGATTTTATATAGCACCATTAGTAACTTTAACCTCAGTCTTTCGCTTGAAAGCTTAATTACTCGGATTATGTTTTATTTTTTTGCATCCATAAGGAACACGTATTATTTAAAAAAAAAACTTTTTTTCTCTAAAATAATAATAAGTAAAGCAAGAAATTATAAAAATATGATTTTACAAGTCCTATGTTCCTGTGCCGCGGTCACCATTCTATATATAATGCTTTGAATGTTAAAGTCTTCGTTAAGTTATATCTGAATATAAAATTAGAAATCCTCATCGCGTGGACCTTAAAGCTTGCACGTGCATTTGGCAATCCAAACATTTGAATAAGCCGGTAATATGATCATACACATAACCCACAAGTAAAACTTTTCCCGGATACTTATAAATTCATTAGTAAATAGTAAGTGAAACTGTGATTCATTATAAATTCGTAGTACATAAAATTTTAAAGCAGCACTCCCCTTAACTTGTTCTACACTGACACACGGTTAATATAAAGTTTACTCTCATACTCTCAACTTGAGTTCATGGTCTTGAATAAATCCGCCTTGTTTAATGCCCAGAATTTTAACGGGTTGTCTCCAGCATTGCCAGATTTACACACACATAGAATATCTGCATGAGTACATTTTAAGGCACACAAAATTTACCGTGCAAACAGCAGCGGCAAGCGGCACGTCAGCCATGTTGCGGCAGCGGGAATGTCTATAAATCATATTTACAGCTTGGTAAATTTAATTTTGTTTGACTACCAAATGTCTGCAAAATTCATAAGGTAATAACATAACTTGGAATGATAACGATCAGCGGGTGACGAGACGCACGGAAGACGGAACCACCAGGCGACTTATATTCTGATTTTTTCATGATTGCGATGACATATTTAGGAAATGAGGTACCATGTGCCGAAATTGAGTTATTGGATTTTATTTTTTTGGTTTTTTGATGAAGTTCAGAACCAATTATAATTATGCGGCAAATATATAAAGAAAACCTCGCAGAGATACATTTTAGCGATAATGTGGGAAAATAGCAATTTCTTTTAAAATACTTGTAACAAATTATATTTTATAGTATCCGAGGATATGGCCATATCCATTTTTAAAGTCATGAAATAAAAATTGTTTAGATCAATATTTTTTATATAAAATATATACATATTAGGCAACAAAACTTTTACGAACATACCTATTCAGTTATTATTATGTTTACGTCTTGTTCGTCCTTTTCACCTTCAAAAGTCGTTGAATGACAAGCTGACATACAACAGATCAGTTTATTTTGGAAAATAGGCACTTCATGGAAACAAATGAATTACTCGGTCAACACAGGTATTATTTATGTTCTACATATATTTTTTTCTACAACTGTCAAAAAATGTTAATTTTTTCTTCACTAATATCAATACGCGAATTACGTGATTATTTCATCATTTATATTTCTATGATAACGCGTATTTTGCGCATTATTTTGCGCCCTAGTGCGCAAATAGTATGTTATGCATCAAGGGAGGGAAACAAGCGATTATTCCCGCGTGTGAAGTTGACAAACCGAGACGTAAGCGAGGGCCGTAGGCTCGAGCTGAAGTCGAGGTTTAACAACTTCACACAAGGGATAATCGCGTCCTCCCGTGAAGCATATTATACTTTTCGTAACAAGTGCACAAAAATTACTGTCTTATCGGGACAAATGTCAAATATGGGTTGAGTAACTAGTTACCTAGGACACACCGCAAACAGCTAATCTTCCAGGGAGAGAAACATGGTACCTATGAAAACATAATGTTTCTCTCCCTAGGAGAGAAAAGCAGTATTTCTATCTCTAAAATTAGGGAAGAAGAACGTGTTTCTTGTGCATGTGTTATGAATTATTTTTTGTTAGGTTTCATTAGTTACAACATATCAATAGTATCAAATTCATATTATTGTTGATTGTTTCCCATTAATTTACTTAAATAAATCAATAATTATTGTACTATTCTTTATTTACAGTTGTCGAAATAATGTTGTTTATATTTCGTGGGCAAAATTCTTGATTTTTGGCGCGTCAGAATGATTTTTTTTATCCCGACCTGCGGTTTAGACTAAAAGTAACATTCTCACGCGCAACAAAAAACACCCATATTACTTTTTGACAGTCGTAAAAAATAAGTATTATATGTATCTTGTACGCAAACTGTGTTTAGCGCCCTCGAATAATATGAAATAGACTTTATTTACCGTGAAGTACAGTTACCGCTCGTCTATTTCCAGTCCTCACGGGCAGTGAGACACTGGGCTAATTATAATGACCTTAAAGCCACAGACCATCATCCCATCATCGACTAAACTATATTAATTCCTATTGTACAACTAATTAAATTATAAATAGCTTTTAATCATATGGATTCTACTAATTAAGCTATTGCAAAGCTTATATTCAAATACAAAGGGCAGTAGTTTAAATTCTTATACTTTGATTGGATTATAGATTTCCTAAGCTCATTAATGAAATAATTCTGTAGTATCTTGTATATTTAACAGAAATAAAAAATAAATAATATATCATCACGCATTTTATCCATTACTGGGTGTGGCACATAGCCGAAGCAAATATAATTATGCGCGTGAAGAGTAGTTACCAGCCGTCAAAACACTGCCCTCAAAGATTTTAGTGGAGGGAGAACCACTGGGGTAGTTTTAACATGGTGAAAATTGTTTGTCGACTGTGGGAATAGAACCCGAGTTCTTAAATCCACAGTCCGCTTCGATACCACTGAACTCACCTACCAAATATAAAAAGTTATGTCATTACATTTTAAGGTTTCTTTCTGTAGATTAATGTAATATTTTTATTAATATTCTACTCCAGTGCATGTAGATTTACAGAGTAAATAACAAGATTAACATTTATAATTTTAATTTTGTATAAAATTATATCACAACAAGTAAATAAACAACATAAGTAGGTACGAGTATTATCCGTGCAAAGATGCAAAATTAATAAGTATTTATTTATAAATTATTTACTTAGTATTAGTATAGTTATAGCAGGTAGTAGAGTGCAAAGCGGGAAATATGTTAACTAATTCATAACAATTAATTATAACTTACGTCAAATGACAATTTACCACACTCAATTTACTTGTGGTAGTAAACGTTTCCCTCACTAATGAGGAAAATTATTTACTTTACCGGTTTCAAGATATTAAATCTATATTTACATGCACAAAAGTAGGCTGCTAGGTAAGTAATAACTGTATTTTGTACTGTAATATTACCATGCTGACTTGTCAAAACAGTCAAGAAAATGAAAATAAAACTCAATGATAATATAACACTATTAATACAAACGGAACTTAAAACAACAATAATACAAAGATTACTTCTCCTGCTTATCATAATATATATTATTTGCACAGTCTTAAATAAAAAAAATTATTTATAAATATGATACAAAACAATTGTAACCATGGCGTTAAATAAAAGCATAGAGACAACCAACTTATCTGATCACCTTCTAAAATGATGACAATGACGTTATTCATAAAAGAATTTAAAAAAATAACGAAGTAATCGAATTCACAATTCTGACAACAAATGCAGCAAGTTCGCTCCCAACATCAATTCAGGCAACGATAACCGCAAGTTAACTCCTCCCACTGTGAAAATCTCAACTTTTGCGCCTGTAAAGTAGGCAAGGTGTATTTGAAAAGCGATCATTTTCTGGAACAAACTACAGCCACAAGAATGAACCTATATGCTTGAAATTTGCTATAGTTATAAATAAAGGTTACCTACAGGCCGCTATCTCACTATTATATCAAAATATCCTTTTTTTTGTGGTTAATTTACTTTCAAAAATAGGTGATTTTCCAACGCAAATACAAAAATTTTCCAGGAATGAAAAATTAAAAAATCAGAGTTAGCGCACTATTTCCATCCTTTATTTACATAATAGTGAAAAAATTAATAAAATATGTGCTGTTATACAGTCAGCATTTGTTCCAGAAAAATAGATTATTTTTCGTACCGGATAATATCCTCTTAACGTATTTATATTCTGAAACCGGTAAACTATTGAACAAACCACGAAAGTTATTTATTTATTCATAAATAGAGATCAATTCATAACATAAGTTCTGAAAGGTTATTTTTTCATATATTGAATTATAAATTGGAATAACTCTGCACTGTGGCTAAAACTAAGACTCTAATTAAAACAGTCCCTGGACGAATCATGTAGTCACAAAGTATCCCGGAAGCTGAGTCCGGGCCTGCCTGGCCAGGGGCGATCTGTCACAGCGGCGGGCTGGTTACGACGCATCGCTGATTATTGGCGGCCGCCTCCCAGGACCCAGCTGACAGATCATTTATAATACGAGCCGCCGCCGCTGCCGACCCCGCGCAGGAAAGACGCCGTCCGCCCTTATTTGCGTCGCTCGCGCGATACCTTACGCCTGCTTCTAATGCTCTTTCCTTGAACCAAATTTACGAGAGAGCAGAGTGTGAACTACAGATTTCAGTGCATTATGCAGACCTTATATGGGCCGTGACACTAATATTCTTATAAGTATTTTTAAATAAATTGAGGAATATTCAGTTTTTTATCAAGCGGGCTTAACTATCTATGTCATGTACTGGTTTCTTATTGTCGGTGATGTGACATGGACACACGGTGGTGTTGCTAATAACATAATATTTTCCTGATAATTTAAATCCAGTGACACATGAACAATGCTACTTGATTCCAATTTGTTAAAATATATAGGATGTCATCATTTAATTTCACGTATAAATAAATAAATAAATATATCATCACGCATTTTACCCATTACTGAGTATGGCACTCTGCCTAAGCAGAGCTCGGTAAGTGATATATTTCTTCGTGTGAAGTGCGGTTACCAGCCGTCAAATCACGGCCCCCAAAGATGTTAGTGGAGAGAGAGTCACAAGGGCCGACTCGATATCACTGAGTAACCTACCCCATTATACAATAGATATGTCTTATTTTAAAAACAAAATCATGTTACTGTATAAATTGCGGACAAAACACCTTGGAACAAATGTCGCGGAACCTAAAGCTCCTAGTAACCTTGTCCCCGCCATTGGGTAGGCTTTTGTTTTTTATTAAAGTGCCTGCGAAGCGCGCTGTGAATTAACAAATGGTACGGTGTTTGTGGTTATGGCTGTGCGTGTAAAAAAGTGTAAGCAGAATGCCAGTGACATTGGGTGATGACCCTTTTCAACAAACGAAATAATATCGTCCGGGTCTGTCCGGTGTGGATGATACACTTGATATATACGCGTAATAAAATTCTCGGTTACCGAAAAACTCATCTACTAATGGTCCTGGATTTGCTAGTGAAAATGAGAGTGAAATTAGCTAATTTGTCATTTTCGATAAATTGTTTTTTGTTTTATTTCTATTATAAGTTTTATATGTATCTACCAATTTTTTACCTTGCGCTTTATAAAAAGATATTTTAAAGTAACACTTACTTAATCATGTAATTGCTCACTTTATTCCTAATATAACAAAGTGAAACAATTCATAATTAATTTGTGTTATAATTAGTATTAACACTATCAACTCAGCTTCGAGAGAAACAGCCTAATTTAATGTTATTTTAAGTATCTTTTTAAAAGTTGACTTGGCAGAGTTTTAAATAAAATAAAATAAATATATCACCACGCCTTTTACCACAGGTATAGAAACACCCTGTATACATAAATTTGTACCTAAAAGTTACACGATAAACAAAACTAAAATTAAAACTATAACTAATGACAACACAGAACTATATTCTACCTACATATATATTAATAAATAACTCAAAATAAAAGAAAAGGTAAAGAACTACAAGTGACAGCAGTGGCAAATTTATAGAGACAAACAGAAAGAGTAGCTTTGTTTCAAGTTTAATATATTGTGATGAACATCATCCCTTAGTAGTTGAATATTACAATACATAGTATTTTTATTACAGAATAAACATTAATAATTGAAAACTAGGTAATTTAACTTTTAAAACAAAATTCTTTAGTAACAAACATAATCATTCAATATTTTCATTCAAGTTATTTAAATGAAAAATATTGTAAAATCATTTTTTACTTTGTTTAGGACGGAGTGGAATGGAGGGTGACAATACTCTTTTATGTATATAGAACATTCATGGAAAGTTGAACCAATAAAGCTTGATTTTTAAGCTCAGATTAAAAATAAATAATAAATAAAAGCAAATGAAATATTCTATTTCGTTGTCAAACATTTGCTTAGATTTTGCCAATTTGAAGCAAATTTAACATTTCAGTTTTGTCTGTACATGCAGCTATACTACTAGATATTTAGGGGTTTGTTTATTAACCCCAAATAAAGTAAACGATAAGAATAAGTAAACGATAAGAATAAGTAAACGTTATATCTAAGCAACGATTTGCGACAATTTTCGCTAGTGAAATAGTCGCTGTAATACTACTGTGCTTGGATCAATTCAGCAAAATACTGTAATTTGATTGGATGAAAAGTTATGAGTGGAATTGTTACTGTAATTAAATCACCTTGGTTCTAATGCTATTTTCATAAACGTCAATTTACAAAAAATTATCGAAATGGCAAATTCTTGATGGGGAACTGTTTCTACAGAAGGAATTATTGCTTGTTAAACTCTCACGCAAAATGTAACTCGTAATATAATAGTTATCAAATAATATTTTGACATAAGGGTAGGTGGCTCAGTGGTATTGAGTCGGCCTGTGGATTTGGAAAATCTGGTTTCATTCCCACAGCCGACAAATAATTTTCATCACATTAAAACTACCCCTGTTGCTCCCCCTTTACTAACATCTATGGTGCCATGATTTTACGGCTGGTAACTGCACTTCAAGCAAAGAAATATATCACTTACCAAGATCTGCTACAGCTAAGTGCGCCCAGTATTAGGTAAAAGGCGTGATGATATTTTGTTTAAATTCATATATTTTGACATGATTTTTAATTTGTTGTTACAGAAATATCCATAGCAACTCTTAATTAATGTCAAAATATATTAGTTATGAATATATAAGAAAGAAATGAATTTATTGTGTAAGTGTTTTAGGTGACGTTTTATCCACGAAAGATTGTTTAAATGCGAGAACGAAGTTCGAGCATTTAATTATCTTGAATGGCTAATGCGCAACTAAAACACGAATACAATATAACGTTTTATCCACAATCAAAACTTATATTCAAAATTAATTCATTTTTCAAAATGTCATTTTTTAATTTATCAAATTCTAGATACGTGCTGTCAAAAAAATGCATTACTGTGGCATTTGTTGCTATGACAGGATGTTTGTTTATTGTTTGTTACATTGAAAATATTTATGAATTTGATGAAAAATGGAAGAAATTGACTCTATTCCTACAGAAGTTTTTGAAGCAACTCGGCGTTTATTGTCAGCGAAGTCTAAGGAATTGTTTGAAAAAGTGTTTGCTGAATGTAAGAGCTGGAGAGAAAAACGGAGAGTAAGGGTAATAAATGAAGAAGTCAGGCTTTCATATTTCTATAAAATCAATAAAAAGTATGCGATTTCATCAGCGTGGTCTAAGTATTCCATGTTGAAGGCTACTATAAAAGTTAACGAAAATATAGATATTTCAAAATATAGCAAGCTGACAGCTTATTTGAAGAGTGAATGTAAAGGGTACAAACCGAAAAAACCAGTCGTTTAGGGAAGATAACATCAAATTAGTTAAAACGAACAATGATTTAAGTGTTAATATAAATGTAAATATTAATAACAAGTAATTCAATAAATTTGACTGATTTCTGTGCATTATTCCTTCATTCTTTTAACAGTGGAATTAAATTACTTTATTCCACTAGTGTATAATTGGTCACTTTATACAGTTGCAATGAGCACAAATAAATGCATATTATGAGTTGATTGTGGCTAAATGAATTTATTTGTTTCAAAAAATTAATATTAAAATTAAACAAAATTAACAACAATACAAAACGACAATACATGAACACAATCCTATAAAGTTATAAAAGATTTAAGTGAAGATTATGTGTTGAACGAACTTAAAAAAGACAATTTATTTCGATTAAGACTGATTTTCCACTAACTAAACGTTGTTATTTTCCATAGAATCTAAAGACAAGGAGTAAGAGGGTAGGGTATTGTTGCGTTAGTCCAAAGATAACAATTCCCACGCATGAGCTTAAGTATAAAAACAAGAAACGCCTGCACGGAGTAAGGGCTAAACTCAATACCATTCCAGACAAGCGCAAGGTTTCTAATTTATATAGATATCGTTTAAGACAGTGTTTTTAAAAGTACAATAGGAGGTCCTTCGGAGTTACATGAAATGTCTTCAGAAGGATGTATCAATTTCCGGCTATCCATTTTTATAGCAATTTTACTCCTCCTCTTGAAGAAAGGTTATTTAAATTAAGTAAAAACTTACAGAATATATATATATCTCTCTTCTCTTCCTATGGTACTACAGCCCAAATCGAGCCTGGACCTACCGGACACACCGAGCCGCAGATTTTACTGCCGTATTGCCGGTTTTCGTAGTCGAATGCTACATTATTTAAGGCGAATAAGTGACTAGCTTATGGCACCCGAGTGTGATAAATACATTATTTTATATTTAACGACAAATCACACATTGTCGACAGGCGGATTCGAACTGGCGAACCTTGGTTCGGATGACGCGCCTGTATACATTTTTATCTATTAGATAGATAATTTTTAATTGTTTACTTTCGCGATTATTTAATAACATAAGTAACAAAACTACCTGTCAACTGTATCATTAGTTTGTATTTATTTATTACATAGCTATAGGGGCAGGTAGCTCAGTGGTATCGGAGTCAATCTGTGAACTTGAGAACTTGGGTTCGATTCCCACAGCCGACAAACAATTTTCACCAAATTAAATCTATCCCTGTGGCTCTCCCTCCACTAACATCTTTGTGGGCCGTGATTTGTCGGCTGGTAATCGCACTTACCGAGATCTGCTACATCAGAGTGCCACGCCCAGTAATGGGTGAAAGGAATGATGATATATTTATTTTAGTATTACAATATCAGTTGTTGTTTTTTACCTATTACTAGATATAGCACTATGTTGAAGCAGATCTCGGTAATTGATATATATATACGTGTAAATCATCTGTCAGATCATAACGACTATAGATATTAGTGGATGGGAATATTAATGAAAATTTAAGAAGGTATGCATGGATATCTGAAGTTTGAGAAACACTAGTCTAAAAACACGCAGCAATTGAAAGAAATTTTAAATGCGGCAAATAATAATCTGTGGAATATCGAAATTATTACAGAAATACTAATAATTTCATAAAGCAAAATTCTGTCAATTTTGTTTTGAAAAGATATTTAAGTCTAAACAACAGGAACTTAATTTTAATTACAGTACAGGGGACCTACAGCTTAAAGCGGAATCCGAACCTCTCAGAAACAACCATATATTTTGAGATTTGACCCGCGAACTCTTGTCAGAGATGTGCATCTACGTGTAATCTTTAATTGTATACATCTACACGTAGACAATACGTCGACAATTCTAGCGACGTAGACAATGTAAACATTGGAGACAATGCATCTGAAAGTTGTAATATTCAACATAACCTAAATTTATTCCTTTGCAACTATTACATGTATTCGTATTCGTGAGCTCGGGTCATTATCGGTCTTTATATAATAAAACTAATAAAGCAAGTGCTCGTACATTACTAGACGAATGTTTGTCTTTGGTCTTGGGCGAACTGTCATATTTTTAAAATCGATCAACGCTCCATCTCACCAGACGGAGTTTTCTTTGGCGCTATTTTTAACAGTAACCAGTTGACAAATTTTGAACGTTTTTCCCTGCACAACTAATTTTTTTTTTCATGTAATCCCTAGAATAACAATAAAAATCTCTAACAACATTTAAAATTCCCTAGTTCTAGGGATAAAATTTCGAATCTGACACAGGTGTTTTCATTGTCTACATAGTCTACATTCTTTACATGAAAAATGAACACGTAGACTACATGATTGTTTACACGTAGAGAATGGCGTAGATTACTTGCAGTAGTCTACACGCACATCCCTGACTCTTGTTTGGTACATACAACTTAAATCCATTTGTGTGTCTATAATCTATTGCTTTTTCCAGCGAAATAAATAAATAAATGATTAAAATTATGGAAACGTCTACAAACGGATTTTATTCTTGTTAGACATAAAATATCGAAAACAATATTGTGTATGAATCCAGGTGTGTCATACAAATTTGTTGCCCAGACAACAATTCAACTAAACGATAAATTCTGCGAAGATCGAAATCAGAACGACAGGAAAGAAAACTGTGCTACGTTAGGGTGTAAGCTTTTTTGCAGGAAGCAAAGCTATTGTGCTGGTAACTGAAATCCACGTAAGAACTACTTTGGAGGTGAAAATACTGTGAAGCGATGTGATTTTGTAGCTTCTATATAGTTGGAACTATATCCGTATTTCTTTTTAAGCGCGCAAGGATTTCCACATTTTCTTTTTTGCATTCGTTCTACTCTAATTCTGAAACCGGGCAGCAATTTTTCGTGACGATAATTAAAATGTAATGTTTTATTTTATAAATTACAAATTACTCAAAATAAATTAAAAGTCTAGACAGTTTAATGAATATATTACTTGATTAAAATATACAAAATGCAAATTAAAATTATTAGCAATTTTGTAATTTGTTCACTTTGTTAATTTGAGTAATTTGGAAGGCAAAATGTAAAACTTAATTTTAAGCTTAGGTACGTCACATGACCTTAAAGAACAACAGCATATTAACCTTTCTACAAAATAATCTAATAATCAAATATCCAACCTAAATTGTTTATATTATGCATACTCATTAATTATTCCATACATTATGTAATTAATCAAATTATAATTATGCCTCTGTTCTCATTGCAGAACGATAAAATTTATTATAAAATTCTGAGTAATAAAAATTAACCATCATTTTATTTAAAACAAGTTTTACTTGAAATATTAATTGTAAAATAAATATAAATATATCACCACGCCTTTTGCCCATTACAGTGTGTGGTACTCTGTCGCAGCAGATCTCGATAAGTGATATATTTCTTTGCGTGAAGTGCGGTTACCAGCCGTCAAATAAAATTAAAATAAAATACTATAATAATATAACACTATTAATACGAACGGAATTCAAAACAACAATAATACAAAGATTACTTCTCACGTTTATCATAATATGTATTAATTGTACAGTCTTTCAAATTAGAGATGACCACGTTATGCCGTTTAAATTAAAAATTATTTATAAATATGATACAAAACAATTGTAACCATGGCGTTAAATAAAAACATACAGACCACAGACTTACTTGATCACCATCTAAAATGATGACAATGACATTATTCACAAAAGAATTTCAATAAATAATATTTATTAATGACGTTAACATGTTTATATTTTGAAACCGATAAACTATTGGACAAACCACGGATGTTATGATGTCTTAAAATCTTCGCTCTACGAGCTCGGATTTCAAACTGACATCTGCGGCTGTAATGATACTCATAACATTCCTAGGTATGTTAATTGCTATTACACGGGCTAGTCCGTTAAAAGTCTCGTAACCCCTAGAGACAGAGCAAAATAAACAGTTCTTTACTATACAAATGCTCTTAAAACTTCCAATCGAGAAGGACAGATTTTTCTTGGCGGCCATGAAAAAAGTTAATTTTCCAAATTAGAGTTATGTATTTTCATTCAAATAAGATTGCAAATAATAAAATAAATGCAGAAATATGTGAAACCTTTTCGAGATAAATATATAAAGAAAAGGAAATAGATTTAAAGATAGCTATTACGGTTTTAGAATTTTATATCGGAAGCAAAGTCGCGAAGCTTCTTTATGGCTCAATAAATCAGCTTTTAGACGTGCATATTCCTTCGTAGTAAACGCGCCCTGGTTGTATGAACTTCGCTTATGCCTTGCATACAACTGCTCTGATTTTCAAATCGAATCTAGCAGTCTGTGAGATGATTTTGTTTTCCATTTTATGAATATTTAAATTTGAAATTTGCATGAATGTTTTGAATAATAACTGTTGACGTGGATACTTGTACACCTAGTGTTATTAAGCTGAAAACGACATCAAATTGCATTTTGCACATAATGCAAAAATGGGATAATATAAAGGTATTACTGTAATTTTATACTTTGAATTAATCATTTCAATGAATACTAAAATATTTTAAATTGCCATGAAATTTCTAAAGATTTCAGCACGCCTCTTTCAAGTAGATTTTAGTTAGTGATAAACATAGTTAGTTACATAATTATATAGTTATTAGTTGAATTTATGAGTGAAAATTAAAATAAATAGTATACTACTATAAGTACAAGTAGGAACATGCATAAAGTCCGAAAGTAAATAAATATACCATCACGCCTTTTACTCATTACTGGGTGTGGCATTCCGGCGTAGCAGATCTCGGTAAGTGATTATTCGAGTGAAATGCGGTTACCAACCGTCAAATCACGGCCCCCAAAGATAATAGTGGAAGGGAAGTCACAGGAGTGGATTTATTTTGGTCCGAAAGTAATAATAATAAAAGTAGCAAATCTTGGTAAGTGATATATTTTTTCGCGTAAAGTGCGGTTACAAACCTACAAATTATGGCCCCCATAGATGTTAGTGGAGGGGCGCCACATGGGTAGATTTAATATGATGAAAAATAAAATAGGACATGTAAAATACTTTCATGAACGGTTACTAAACAGGCAAGTTACCAATTATATTCCATTAGTCAGGATTACTTTCCGTAAAAGTTGACAGCTAGATGTCAGTAGTAGATTTTCCTCCCATATTATTATACTCGTACATAAAGGGGTAGGTGGCTTATTGGTATCGAGGTGGCCTGTGGATTTTAGAACCCGAGTTCGCTTCCCACAGCAGACAAACAATGTTCACCACGGGAAAACATCTTTGGAGGCCGTGATTTGACAACTGGTAACCGCACTTCACGCGAAGGAATATATCATTTACCGAGATCTTTTACCCAGTAATTTGTAAAAAAAATATAATTATTATACATAATTTAAAAGTGAAAAAGGTATAATTTGCCTGAAATGTTCAGCAAAAGATAGATTATATTTAACATAAAAAAATTGAGGTGTCAACTTTCAATCAAACAAAATAACAAATGTAAAAATTTAATTTTTGTACAATACTGATTTTTACAAATTTGTAAATAATAACTAGTATTTCTTTGGTATGGGGTAGGTGGCTCAGTGTACTATGAAACCAGAGACACTAAAAATGTTCGCGAATTTCAAACAAGATCTTGTTCTATAATCAGTATATCAAATTATATATGTCATTAAAGTTTCGTGCAGAAACACCCTGTACATATTTTTGCAATTAATATTATGTTGTAATCAATAGTGATGAGTAGGTATATTGGATGAATATTTATATATTGAAAGTCGAGTTTTTTTGGGAACAAAATAAAGGGAGCAAGTTACATTTAATAGTTTTATTTTGCATTTGCTTAATTTCATCTTAAAATTTATGTATGTTACGTTGTACAACAGGAATATACTCACCGAGCAGCAGGGTGGTAGTTCATATAATTTTTTAGTTTGAGTGCGATTTGAACTCGGGATCTCCGAAATCGAATTCCGTAACGTTATTCACACCACCGTACTGAAGGAATATTGATGATATTGTCTAAAATATAACTTTTACAAATAAATTGCTCGCTTTAGTTTGTTTCCAATTAACTTTGAATACATTGAATATTCATCGAATACAATCTGTCAAATTAATATCCATGTTACAATATCTATATTGTTGTAATCAACATTTATATATTCTAAGATTTAAGGAGGTGGGAGTGCATCATTTTTTTTACTATCGACTTCAAAGGGCAATAAATATTTCTGGTGTGTTTATCTAAATAAATTCTGTTAGAGATCGTGAGTCAACATGGGAATATTTTAACTCTTTACATTAAAATGTCGTTGTCGACGTATCAATACTTCATGTGCTAACGGTTCTGGTTTCCTCTATAAAGAATTTATATTGCAAGCGTAAAACTGTTTTATTACACCATTAATTATAGTCGGAACGCTCGTATTAATAAAAAAGTACAGACACGATTTACTCAGTATCGATTTTTCTGGTGGGAATTATTATTAAATCCTGGCACGAAGTTGAGGAGCGTCGCTGGAGAGACGGCGTCGGGAAACAAGGGCGTCGCGACGAGACTTTAAAGAAAAAATGTTTTGTTTTTGCGTAGGGTTGAGTTGTGTATGCCAACTACAAGTGAAAGTGTCAATTTTAGGGTCAGTTGCGGATTAAGGGATTACACTGTATTATTTTATGTTTATTCAGATGTCTGGCGCCGTGTTTAATGTTAATTTATGTTGTGAAAATATGACAGTTTGTTAAAGTTCCAAGCAGGGAGTGGGAAGGTTTTGTACTGAAAATATGACATGATGATGCAAACCTGCGTTACAATCAGGGCCGGACTTATACATAAGTAAACTATGCACATGCTTAGGGCCTCAGCTAACCCTATTTCCAATTTCCATCAAATATTTTTTTCAGCAGATATATAAAAAGTTTCAAATAAATTTGATAGATTATATTTAAAATGCTGTATCTAAATCAATAAATAAAATTAAGTTTGCTTGCTTATAACGACAGAAATGAGCAGCAGTACCAAGTTTTCAAATGTTTTCTTAGTATAACCGAAAAACTAAATAACAATCAATTTATATGGAGAACTAATTATAGTAACTTTGAACAAAAAGTACTAAAATTAAAGGGTTTTGAAAAAAATTATAATGATGCCGAACTAGTACTAAAGTATCAGGAACGGATTATTTTTTTGTTCAATTTTACATCTTACACAAATCGACATATATATGAAAGTTTACAGTTTATGTTAATAGATGTATATTTGGAAACCAGTAATTTTTTTCAAATATTGAAATATTAATTCAATTGCTTTTATGCCTTTCAATGACTAGATATATATTATTGAAAACATATTTACGTTCTATAATGACAGAGGATATGTTGTCGCGACTAGCTTTATTGTATATTCATTGCGATATAATTCTAGATCCCATGGAAGTTATAATAGTTATTTACGTAAAAGGTCAGGAAAGCGTTCAATTACAGGATGAGTAGATAGCTTACGAATCCTGTACGACACTTTACTGACGTGTTACGTATAATATTTTATCTGAAACTTATAAACAAATAATAAATATTTTAAATTAAAAGAAATATTACATATTCAGTCAGTATTTTATGTTGCTAAGTAACTAGACCCTCACGTTTCTTTCATTACCTGCCTAGGCAGGCAATATGTTATTTTCCTGACTAGGCATGCAAAACAAAACTCTCATGAGTCTTAAAGGTCAGGCAAATGTTTATTATCCTGGCAGTTAAACAATTTTTATTATTAAATTCCACGAAGAATTCAATTACAAGATAAGCTGCGTGATGCTTTAATGTACCTAATGTCCTTATTTGATTATAAACAATCTTCTTTCTGACTAAACGCCAATTATAAATTGTCGATATTTTTGACATAACATTTAAATTCATTGCGTTATGAAGAAAGTCAAATAATTGATTGTAACGACTGTCATCCAATTATTTTTTCCCTGTTAGGTACATATTAAGTTTAATATATAATAACAGTAATATCTTGTTTCAAAAAGATCAATGTAAACGTGTCAATTTTAGATCTAATTAGGCGCATATTTCACCTCAAAATATATAATCAAATAAATTAATACTTACAGTTTCATTTTACATAAAATTTATAAACTGGGCGACACTTAAAATAATGAGTCATAAATAAATAAAGAAATATACCATCACGCCTATTACCCATTACTGGGTGTGGCACTCTGTCTAAGCAGATCTTGGTTAATGATATATTTTCACGCGTAAAGTGCGGTTACCAGCCGTGAAATCACGGCCCCCAAAGATATTAGTGGAGGGGGAGCCACAGAGGTAGATTTAAATTAGTAAAAAGTGTTTGTCGGCTGTGGGGATCGAACCAGGGTTTTCAAGATCCACATGCCAATTCGATACCACTGAGCCACCTACCCCATAAATATTACATTAGAAAATTTCATTGCAAATAATTATCTTTTATATAGATTTAATTATTTTGTAATAGTACAGCTAATGTTGATTTTTAAAATAAATTAATATGTAATATGTGGCTTAGTAGTATAGAGGCGGCTTGTGAATTTGAGAACCCGGGTTCGATTCCCACAACTCACAAACAATTTTCACCACGTTAAAACTACCCCTGTGGCTCGACTCCACTAACATTTTTGGTGGCATGATCTAATGGCTGGTAACCAAAGAAATATATGACATACCGAAATCTGCTACGGTAGAGAAAGCAGCAGAATGTAAAAAATATAGTTTTGAGAATAATGTCGACATATCAAATAGTGCTTTGATAATATTCGTCTCTATTACGTTTTTCTGAAGTTCACGGTTTTAGATAACTCAATCCATTACAGGGATGTGCGTGTAGTCTACTGCAAGTAATCTACGCCATTGTCTACGTGTAAACAATCATGTAGTCTACGTCTTCATTTTTCATGTAAACAATGTAGACTATGTAGACAAAGAAAACACCTGTGTTCACTTAAGTCAGATTAGAAATTTTATCCCTAGAAGTAGGGAATTTTAAATGTTGTTAGAGATTTTTATTTTTATTCTAGGGATTACATGAAAAAAAAAATTAGTTGTGCAGGAAAAAACGTTCAAAATTTGTCAACTGGTTACTATTAAAAATAGCGCCAAAGAAAACTCCGCCTGGTGAGATGGCGCGTTGATCGATTTTAAAGATATGACAGTTCGCCCAAGACCCAAGACAGACATTCGTCTAGTAATATACGAACACTTGCTTTATTAGTTTTAATAAAGACCGATAATGACCCGAGCTCACGAATACGAATATATGTAATAGTTGCAAAGGAATACATTTAAGTTATGTTGAATATTACAACTTTCAGATGCATTGTCTACAATCTTTACATTGTCTACGTCTCTAGAATTGTCGACGTATTGTCTACGTGTAGATGTATACAATTAAAGATTACACGTAGATGCACATCTCTGATCCATTATACTTGTAGTGAGTAAGAACTAAGAAGGCTACGAGTAAAGATGTGTGCTCAAGTTACATTTTTCCAGCATTCCTTAGAGATTTAAAATAATGGGAGAAAAACGTCTCCTAGACGTTTTAAATCATTCGACTAAATCGATTTGAACATGGATTGATTTAAAGTGGATTCCTATCATTTATAACACTGCTGGATTAAATAAAAGGAAATAAAATATTAGATTTCCGAGTCGAAGAACTGGTTAAGTATTTTTAATTTTATCTGTTCAAACTCTTTGAGTACATCACATAAATCTTTGACATCAAGGAGAAATAGTATTTACTAGATAATAATAAAGTGGTATAATTGACAACTTACCCAATTTATCCTTTTCTTACAGCATTCTTTTCGTATATTTTTGATCCTGCAACAAAACAAAACAAAATTACGATAAGTAAGTGCCATGAGAAATAAAATAATAATTTGTTTGTTGTGTCTGACATTATTTGACATATTGGACCAGAATTGAAAGCTTACTCTAATTTATTTATATTTATTCGAGCAATAATTTAATAATAAAATTAATTATAGCAACTATTATTTTATTTTTTCTACATAATCTAGACAAATGATTACCTATTATTAAGTTATCTAATTTGTTTTATTTCTCATGGCACTTTGAGAATTGCTTTAAAGCGTGTATTTTCTTTTGATTCCAACTCAGACATAAGAAACAAATGAACAACAAACTTATACTGTATGAATGCAGTTTTTCATTCTGAACTTTTATCTTCAGTACAATTTTGTTAATAGGTAAAGAGATATCACTAAATCAAAATTTTAACAATGAATTTCCTATGTTCGGAAAAAAAGTAGACACCCGGTATATATATAATTAGTTATTGTTATATTAATGAATAATATCGAATCAATATTCAAGCCTCATTCACAGCTTTCAATATAGTCGTTTTTTCGTTTTTGATAGAAAAATTGTTCTTATTTTATGTTTGTTTATATACATGTACACAAAATTATATAAAATACATTTTTTAAATCGAAAATATTAATAAACGGTAGTAGTTTATATAATGTTTTACTATTTTAAATTTAATTGAAACCACAGTAACTAATTTAGAACTATGACAAAACAAAGACAAAAGTTTAAAGTTTGCAAACTTTTATGTAAATATTTATGCTTATGATTAAGACAAAGACTAAAACTATAGCTGAGAATGATATGACGTTATTATGTGTATGCAAACTATTCAAGGTTATGATATACTAAAGAAACTACGATTGAGGTTTAAATGCAAAAAAATGGATTTGTTTTGAGACGCTGTTAGCAAATATTTTAGTAGATTGGGATATTCAATTACTAAGAGATGGCATTGATCACGATATGTGAAACTTGAGACAAAGATACACATTCAGTTAGTGTCCATAAACATACCAATGTTATCACTTACATTGCTTTGTTTTTCCTTGTTTTTGTGGGGTAGGTGACTCAGTGGTGCAACTCGAACTGGGTATTTGAGAACACGGGTTTGATTCCCACAGATGACAAACAGCCTGTGGGTCCGGTTACACTAACATAGCTGGGAGGGGTCGTGATTTTACGGTTAGTGAATAAATATATCACTTACCAAGATCTACTATGGTCTACATTCAGTAGTGGGTAAAAGACGTGATGATATATTTATTTATTTATCTTTTATTTTATGTGTTTTTTAAATTAATTATATAGAATACAGTTCCGTGTTATTAGTCATTAGTTATAGTTTTAGTATTACTGTCCTTTATTGTTTAACTTTTAAGAACAAATTTAAGTATATAGTTCATAGAATCTTTTAATAGTGTAGGATTTTCTTAACAGAAACGAGTTCTTTTATTAAACAAACGCAGGCGATGCTGCTCATTTCTTTATAGATTCGTTGTTAGAGAAGTGGGCGTAGTGAAGATTTACGAAACAGGTGAACAGGAGAGAATGGATGGATGTGAATGAAGGTTTGTTGCGTGATGATGGATTTTGGTTTTGAGGAAAGAAAGAGTTTGTATGGAGGAAGTGATAATGTGATTGAAACGAGTATCGTGTGTCAGGATGAGAATGTTCTGTGAATGTTTTAGGGGTTCGTGCTGCCCCATTTAATGGGATATAGCGTGATGTTATGTATGTATGATCTTTTATTACAATATTGTTTTTTATTATTTTTTAAAATATTTATTAGATTAGTAACGAACTGTATTTTTTCCATACTTCCAATTTTCGCCACTATGAGTGCATTCTTATTGTAAAATCTCAGAAGTAATTCTGTACATATTAAAAACATTTTTTAGAGATATCTGGTACGCAAATCTTGCATTTTCTACAGAAATCTAATCAAGTTGTCAAGTATATCGCATATAATTGTAATGAATCTTATCATCTGATAATTTAAATCTATCTATGTTTAGAATCAGGTAGGTTGTCTTTATATTAGTTTATTAAAATTATTCAATACAAAAGAAAATAATTCCCTATTAGATGAAGTACAGAAAATATATTTTACCTGAAACTGACAGAAAAATAAACATTTGTCTGACCTTTAAAACTCAGGAAACCTTTGTTTTACATTCCTAGTCAGGACAATAACATATTGTCTACCTAGACAGGTAATGAAAAAACGTGAGTGTCTAGTTACTTAGCAACATCAAATACTGACTGAATATGTAAGTCAAATATTTCTTTTAATTTAAATTAATTTAAAATATTTATTATTTGTTTATAAGTTTCAGGTAAAATGTTATACGTAATAAGTCAGTAAAGCGTCGTACAAGATTCCTAAGCTGTTTCAAGCCCGCTTTTGCTCGGCATGAAACTATCTACTCATCCTGTAACTGAACGCTTTCATGGCATTTTACATAAATAACTATGAAACAACCAATTAGTTATCCTGACTAATTAATGACTTTAGAGAAAAAGAAATACATAGGCCTATACAGAAAAGAGGATGTAATTTCATGGTAATTACTAAATTATGAGGCGAGGAATTAAAGTTATATTTTTTCCCAATGACAAAAGGCTTTTTTTTCCACAGAAATAACCAACTCTAAATACTCCTTTTTAATTTTTTTTGTTATAATTTGATATCAGTGAAGATTGAAGCTACGACCTCTCGTTTATACAGGAGTGCTACAAGTATAATTTTTAAATTCCTTCGACTCCATTAGGTTCGCTGTAAAATATTGCAGTATGCAATTAAGTAATTCTTATTCAAGTCATAACTGTAATGCACTTTATTCTCCAGCAAGTCACTGTTAGTGTCGGATGAAAGTCAGAGGCCACAGTGGCATCGCATGCGTGCGTGTAGGAAGTGACGTGGCACGTGACTTGACACGTGGCTAGAACTCTCCCTACACACCATATTTTATTCCTTTTGGTGGTTGTAAACGAGACGCAATCACAGAGTCGCCTCACGCACCTCATACGAAATCCACTTTGTATACAGGCTAGCAGTGGTGGTGTGACTTCTGACAAGCCGTCGACATCACCGCCACCGCCGACGACGACTCCGTGGTCTCTGGGGGTGGCGGCGAGGCGGGGGGTTATTGAGTTTGTTTGTAGGAAGACAGACACAGAGATGGCTGCCACTGTCGACTGTCTTCTGCGACATGGAAGAGACGTATCTCTTGTATTGTCGTGGGGAAGATTGATTATGAGGGAGCGCTACACATAGAATTTTGATTTTTCAAATCTGATGTTTGAGATAAATTATGTTTTGGGCTTGAGGATTACAGGACAGCGGCTCTGTGTGAAGTGTTGTGAGGATCAACACCCTTCGGCAACTTATAAATATTAATTTTGTATTTAGATATTCTGAAATGTGTCAATACAATAATATAGTCGTTCCCTGTATACTGAGTGTTTCACAACTTATGCCACATATTTTATTCCCATAGAGTACTGGACGTAATGATTAAAGCCCGGATATTTAGGCACTTAAAAACACCTAAATAAGCAGGCATATAGGCTGGTAATTATCCTAAAATAGGCGGTATTTTAGGCAGCCTATTTATAAATAGTTTCTTTAAAATAAATTATAAACTAATTATTTTTCTAATATTGGTACTCGTATCTACTCTTCATTAGAAAAAAATAATCATTTTGAACAAAAATTAACGCAACCTGAAAAATAATAATAAAATAATAATTTAGGGTTCCGATTTAATTAACTATTATACAAATTCAAACTATGGTAGTATACTTTGATTCACAAAATATTATGAGCAATTGCTCAATGCAATTTTCGGAAAGGGACTGTCTTCGGTCAGTCAGAACTTGCTTGTAAGCTGAAAACTTCGTTCGACATCACAAAATGTAACAGGGCCGTTCTTATAATGGCAAAGGCACAATTGAATTGCCACATAAAATTTTGACTAAAACGCGTTTTGGCTTTCGGCATTTTAAATTCACACACAAAAACTTGATTAAAGACAAAGTAAGTACTTTAAATATTATAGATTAGGTTGAAAAACTTTGCCGAGTGTTGAATTAGTCAACGAAATAGATGATAGATGGTGCTGATAAACCTTGTCTGCTCAATAAAAGTTGAAATAGGCAACAAAAATAGGCAAAATAGGCTGTATAAGGTAAAATAGGCACAAAAACCAAAATATAGGAAAAATAGGCTCTAAGGCACGAAAAAAAAACCTTCCATTACACGTACACATGTTACCTATGTATAGAAAAATTAAATTGCCTGAAGTATATTAAAATTTGAATCTAGGCAATTGCCTAAAAATCCGGGCTTTAGTAATGATTATGAAACAGAAATATATTTTCAAAATTTGCAAAATGTATTGCACTTTACATGAAGGAAACATGTTAGTGCCAACGGTTTGCGAGTTATTTCTTACATATTAATAATTAAATTTTAATCATAATACATCTAATAGGCATTTATCTCAGGTTGTATAATGAATACTTGGACTATTATAATGTTTATAATTATAATTTAAATATTAATATATTATAAATAACTCTCCAACCAGTGGTACTAAAATATTTACTATAAATATTACCTGAAACCGCCAGGAAAATAAACATTTGCCTGACCTTTATGACTCCGGAAAGCTTGGCTTTGCATGGCTAGTCAGGAAAATAACATATTGCCGGCCTAGGTTTATGACCTCCTAGTTCAAATTCTGGATGTTTCTAAACTTGTTTCATTATAATTCTTTTATAAATTAATAACGAGCGTACCACTGGCAGAGATGTGCATCTACGTGTAATCTTTAATTGTTTACATCTACACGTAGACAATACGTCGACAATTCTAGCGACGTAGACAATGTACACAATGTAGATAATGCATCTGACAGTTGTAAAATTCAACATAACCTAAATTTATTCCTTTGTAACTATTAGAAATCTGAAATACTAATTGATGGATCGTGCTAAATCTTTTTATTTCTTATTCTAGATATAAAATACTCAAAAACTACGGGGGCTTTTTTTTAAAGTGCTTCATTCGTTTTTTATGGTCGTTTTTATACAGAAATTTAGTCCCAAATAATGAACTTTATTTTCAAACGTGCGCCATTTTGTTGAAAATCAAAATTTTTAAAATCCAGCCCGTAGTTTTTTAGAGTATACATTAGAGATTTAGAAAACATATCCCTTTTTGTTCAAGGTCCATTGCTGTTCTCGGAATGTTTTCGCCCGATTTGCCCTACGCGCCGTGAGGAGTCGCCATTTTTTTTAATTTCTGACTACAATTTTGAATATTTTCTTTAAAAAAAATTTTGAAATAAAGGTTAAAGAGCGCTAAATAAAGATCCAGAAACAATTCTTAAACAGAATGTTTAGATTTCGTTAAAAAAAATCTAGAAAATTACCCTTTTTTCCCTTGTCTAGAGTGGCCTTACCCCTTAAGTGAACACAGGTGTTTTCATTGTCTACATAGTCTACATTGTTTACATGAAAAATGAAGACGTAGACTACATGATTGTTTACACGTAGAGAATGGCGTAGATTACTTGCAGTAGACTACACGCACATCCCTGACCACTGGTAGGTAAAATGTTTACTTCAAGTAAACTGCACTTAACAATTTGCACTTCAGTATAAAATCTTATAGAGGATACCAGTAACTCCAACCATATATTAGTTACACGTACATGCATGTAATGTAAAAATGTTGCAATTACGGTGACAACGGAATGCAAAGGGTTAATTTAGCAGATTTCAAATAAATTTCTTTGTTTGCAAATAAAACTTGTGTTTGTAATTTCATCTAAAAGTTTAGAAATGCCCTCTAAAACCACCAAACGAAAAACATATTTATAAAGATGAACTTTTTTAATTTGACAGTTTTTTGTTCTATCAACTTTATTAAAGAACTTGGTGAAAATTAATAAATAACGAAGAGATTTAGTCCATTGGCTGGCAATTATATATATACAGTTACTATATACCTTTAAAATGCCGCCATACCTGTCTTTTATGGTACGATTTTGTGTAAATTTATAAGTTTTGTTGTTCCGTAAATCTGTAAATGATTAATAAAATCGCAACGAAACTTATAACTTTAGGAAATATTTTCTAGTTATCAACAAATATTAATGTGATTACAAATTTATGGATTTGTCACTGAATTCCACTATTAATAACACACCCTGTAGCACAATGAGACAGTAGTGAAGCTTATATTATACAGGCTGAGTCTAGGAAGACGCCCCCCCCTCTTTAACTTTTTTATTATGAGTAATAGAAAAAAATGGTTCATATGAAAGTTTTATTATTTTAAATATACTATTTGATGGCAGATGTAGATATTTTTTATAAAGTCAGGCTTACAAGATACGACTATCAACTTTTATTTTCTAAATAGCAACCTCTAATTATTTTACTAAAATAAAAACCGCCATTTTTTTCTCTTTTCAACGGTGTATTAGTTTTTATTAATTTAACACTGTTACATTTTGTTTATTTTCACATAGCCACCTATAATATTTGTATAAAAATTATTTCTAGTATTTCTCAATTTTCTTATTTTTCTCGAATTTTTTCAGATACATTAATAAAAACTAATACACCGTTGAAAAGAGAAAAAAATGGCGGTTTTTATTTTAGTAAAATAATTATAGGTTGCTATTTAAAAAATAAAAGTTGATAGTCGTATCTTGTAAACCTGACTTTATAAAAAATATCTACATCTGCCATCAAATAGTATATTTAAAATAATAAAACTTTCATATGAACCATCTTTTTCTATTACTCATAATAAAAAAGTTAAAGAGGGGGGGCGTCTTCCCAGACTCACCCTGTATAATTCCCGAAATGATAGTATTTGTTTTTGTCTAGAAACTAATACAGAAATGAGTTAAAAATTAATTCGACTAATGGGCAAATCCTATTGTGTCCGTGGCTGTACGTGATAGGCCACTAGAGAGCATATCCCTCGGGAGAGAAGGGAGGTTTAATAAAAATTCCACAGTCAATTGTCACATATCATGGCGAGGCGTGGACGCATATTGCACACATAGCTCGATGTCTAGAATGAAACTGGAGACTGTTTGGCGAACCTTGTTTTATTAGCTCAAGCTCTCTCCGTGCCTGATCTTGCGTTTTATTTGGTTGCACTGGGACTTGTTTTAAACATTCCTGGCGGTTACCAGCGCCGTACCGCCAAAACTAATGAAATGAAACGCGATGAACTCTCAGATCAACTTAGGTAAACACTTCCAGCTACTAACATTAACTTTCAAATTTACCAGACGCAGATTATTACGTTAAATAAGAGTAGTTTCACTACTATACCTTCAAAGCGGATGGAAAATTAAAGAAGATTCATCCGATATTAATTTATTAATAAATTATTGACATAAATAGCAAAAAAAAATTATTCTTATTGTATTAATGTAAGCTTGTCACTATAGTAAGCTGAAAGTAAAGTACGTAATTTTAAATACTCTATGCTGAGCAACCCATGATTAATAAAATCTTGTTATAAACAGCCATTTTACGAACTGAAAACAGCAAACTAAAATGCAATTTTATACACGGTCATAGATAATAATAATAATTTTATCTACGACCATATATGTAAGTAGGCCATTAAAAACAATTTGCAAGAACAGTAAATGCTTGTTTACGTAACTGTCCTCAAGAAATTTTTCATTTGTTTTTTGCTGTTTGACAGTTGATGTTATATCCTAATAAATAATCTGTAATTGTTCTTATTATTATGTATGGTCGTAGATAAAGTATAATACACAACTCGAATTGTGACTCAATTACATTGCTCGTAAAATTATTGCACTCGCCAAGGCTCGTGCGCAACTTTTTCACTCGCACATAATGTGCTTGTTACAATTCTGGTTATGTAATACACTATTATTTAGGTTTAGGACATTGCAGAAATGTATAACCATGGACATAACAAGTTAAGTAGTTCCAAGTAATTACATATTCAAGAATTCTTCGATATTGTAGAAACAGTGACTGGTAGCACAAGCTCTGTTTTTGGGTGTTTTAAAAGCACGGTTTTAACATGTTAGAGATAGTTAAAACACCCAAAAATACTGTTCTTAAAACATTCAAAAACAGAGCTTGTGCTAGCAGCCATTGTGTAATAATAAAGCTTATCTTATTTTTAAATTTATAAGATAATGATTCACTTTGAATTAAAACCAATTTATTTTGAACTTCCATTATCTTAATAAGATAATGGAAGTTCAAAATAAATTGGTTTTAATTCAATAAAGCTTATATATAATTTTTCTACGATTGCTATGAAAAGATGACAATTACGCTCTCATTTGTCATCGTAAAGTTGACGTTTTCTGTGGAACAATCGAAAAATATCTTTTTTGCGCGTCTCCAATGGCAACGCGCGAAAAAGACGTTAAATTCGCGCGTTTCCAATGGCAACGCGCGAAAAAGATTATTTCAATAGTTACCAGGGATACAAACAAAACAGAAACTTGTCATATTGACAGTTAACAAGACGAATTTAGTTTTAGACGTATACGTACGTTTTTTAATAACTTTAAGATGCAATCGTAGAAAAAATTATGTGTGTATCACGAGCGTAAAGTGTCTTTGTTCCTCTTGCACTATTGCAGCTCTCGCCTTCGGCTCGCGCTGCAATTACCGTGCTCGAGTAACAAAGAATCACTTTACACAAATAACTATTTTACATCGTTACTCAATTTATTTATAAAAAGAGGTCCCCAATAATCTAAACAGTTTATAGATTTATTTAATCTAACATTTGAACAATATTGTTTTTATTTCTTGTTTCGTAACTATGAAAATCCGAATTGAGTTGATATTTGACGATTTTTTTTTTGACATAATATTATATGACTTACAGGTGTAAGTTGAAAATAGCATTGTCTAATTAATTATGAAAACAAAACGAAGAAACAGTTTAAAGTAGTTGTTTAAACAACGTAATCACATCGTTATAGAGTTTGAAAAGAAAACTGTCTACTATTTGCAGAAACGACGACTGCGATTTGAACAAGTTTTGCCCAATGTGCTTACGGTTACATTGCTTGGAGAAAACACAGAACTCGAAGTAATTAGTTGTGTGACTGAATGTTACACCTGGCACCTGGTCGAGCGTGATATTCATGTTGTTGTTTGTTATTTTACAAAGTTACACGAAATTATTAACCTAGCAAACCGTGTTATGTTTTACTAACTATTGGAAAAGTGAATCATAATTCATCTAAATTTATTTGAAATTTAAGTGCATGTTTACTAATTATATACTTGCTTGTAACAAAGTAAATAAAACTTATGAAAGATTTTGAAAACTATCTTTATTATTTTTTTATTATTTCAAGTATAATAGAAAACATTAGGTTGTATTAAATACAGTGGCATATGAAAGAGAAGAAGAGAGAAGAAGAGAAAGAAGATTTATAATTTTGAAATAAGAGTCCATAATACATTCTATTCAGAATGTTAAGAAGCATCAGAGGAGGGACTTTGGTGACTGAAGCTGAAGTAAACATCGCAATGTGTATGCAAATTTAAATATTCTTAGTGAAATAGATATGGATCCAAATTAAATATTTTAAATTTGCAAAGGATGAGAAGAATAGATATTGATTTTTAATGTTGCAATTTTTTTATTTATATTAAAGAAAAATATCTACATTAATAAGCACTAGTGCAAAAATGTGAATTATTTCTGCACTAGTGCAGAAAAGTAATTTAAAGAAATAAACTCTATACAGTATACTTTCTATTAATATTTATGGAAGCAAATTTAATGTTGTAGCATTTGCTTCTTCTATAATGTCTATAGAATCTAATACGTGTTCGCCACTCGATTCAAACATTTTTACTTCCTTGTACGAAGTAAAGGAAGTATTGTTATCGCGAAAATTTTCGGTTCTCAGATTTCAGTGGAAATACGCATTTTGGCCCTCCCTGAGTCCATTTTGACTAATTTCGTCGTGACGTCTGTACGTACGTATGTACGTATGTACGTACGTACGTATGTATCTCGCATAACTCAAAAACGGTAAGCCGTAGAAAATTTAAATTTTATATTTAGGACTGTTATAACATCTAGTTGTGCACCTCCCTTTTTGGTCATTATATAACTTCCGGAAGTGGTACTTTACTTGAAGCCTATAATAGATTTTCATGAAAAACTATATTCAAATATAATTTAAAACTTTCCAAATTTGGTATATAAGACTACTATATCAATGGAAATAATATAATAGATTTTGGTTAAAATACACTAACCGGAAGTGACACAATACATGAAGGTGCTAACAGTTTTCCTTGAAAAAAATGGTATTATTTTAATTTTAGAAATAAATGCTTCAAATAAAAGTTTTAGAGAATTAAATTCTGCGTCTAGCACATTAAGAAATTTTAAATTAGCCTTTTGCATAAGCGAGATATCTAAATTTAAATAGTATATATTTTGTGTGTTTTTTTAAATTAAGTTTGCTATGGATTAGAACAAAAAATAAAAAATAAAAGATTTTATGTCAAATATGTGCAATTAAAAAAATATCTATAGTTTAATACGCGTACAAGGAAGTCATGTGGTGTCCACATCAGATTTTTTAAATTGAAAGCTCGGAGAAATTTTTCCTCATTATCAACAAAATAATTGAGTTAGTTTGTCATTATCAGTTTTCATGGATACATTAAACCAGGTATCTTTCTAAAGTTTCTAAATTAATACAAAATTTCAGAGATGTTACAATTACTGAAATTTGTTTTATTATTTTTATCAAAATATGGTTTATGGTTGTAGAAAAAATAGTGTACGCAACTCGTGCAGAAAGGGGTTTTTTTGAACTCGCGGTCTTGCAGCATTCGCTTCGCTCATGCAGCAACGGACCACTCATTAAAAAAAAACATCTTTCTGCACTTGATACGTAAATAACTATAACATACGTAGGAATGTTTTGACTATCATTACTGCCGCAGATGTCAGTTTGAAGACATCTAAGGCCTGTTATGACTTATAACATCCGTGGTTTGTTCAATAGTTTATCGGTTTCAGAATATAAACACGTTAACATTATTTACCGGGTGTACATAAATATATTAATCATTATTTCGAAATATTTTTGTTGTGAAACAAAAAGTATTTATATATTAGGTACTAGATGAAACTGATATTTTTTCCGAATAACTTTTAAGAAAATGTAATTGTCTCTTTTCATATATAAAACATCCCTAATAATAAATCTACTATCAATGAATGCTGACCGCTATTCGTTATGTATTTTCATGCACATTTCATATTCCTGTCCTAATTTTATATTCTTTTATTTAATTTAGTACAATGAATTAAAAACCTTGGTTCGATCCCCACAGCCGACAAACAATTTTCACCAATTTAAAATCTACCCCTGTGGCTCCCCCACCACTAACATCTTTGGGGGCCGTGATTTGACAGCTGGTAACCGTACAGAGTGCCACACCCAGTAATGGGTAAAGGCATGATGATATATTTATTTTATTTAATTAAAAACCGGCCAAATTTGAAACGCTATTCCAAATTAATTATGCATGTAGTTTATATAGGAGTAAGTTCACGATTTGAAAATAGAACACATTTTACTTCTGTTAGATAAACTTTATGATTCTTTCCATTCTTATTCATTGTCGTAATAAAGTGTAAATACTACCAGCTCATTAATATTATCTAGGGTACAAATTGCGCAATATTTCCTCGCTAGTAGCCCGTTTAATCAAACTGCGTTATATTCCTTGGTGGTACGCAATCTTCACTTGCAGATTTTATCCATATAGTTAAGGGCGGAACTTACACTAACATAAACCAGTTTACCCCATACACAATTGCTAGTTGTGTCCCGGTCCTGATAAAGTTTAACAACCAGTTTCAGTCTTATCGAATCTGTTCGCTGCATTCTGCTAAATTACTCGTATTCCGCAACTGCAACGGGACGAAATTGGTCCTATTAATGGGAATAGGTCTACAACTATCGCGCTTACACAAAATACATACATTTACTTGGACTGCTAGTTAGCTATTAGGTACTAAAGTGTTTAATCTTTAACATTAAAATATTATAAATATAATACAATTTTCTGTTTCTCTTATTTATCAAATTATGGCAGGTTAAAAATTGTAGAATGTGTCAAATTCTGGATATAAAACTTATTGTAGTTTTATTAAAATAAATACGTCAGAACGGTGGTGTAGTTAGCATAACAGCATAAAAATATATATGACTTACTTCACTGCGATTCAGTGAATCTAAATCTTATACTATAATTGCGATTAAGTTCCTGTTATAATTAATAGCATAAATAAATAAATAAAAGTGCAACTTTATGGAAAAATAGTCTTATGACCAGTAGTACCGCCAAAAGTTAAATTTTAAACTTGGTTTAGCAGATCTCGTTAAGTAATATATTTGACGCGTGAAGTGCGGTAATTAACCGTCAAATTATAGTCACCAAATATACTAATGGAGGGAGAGGTAATTTTTATGTGGAGTAAATTTATCGGTTACGGGTATTGAATTCGTGTTCTCAAATATTTATTCCATCAAAAATTTTCCAAGTTGCCGACACTAACAGATAAAAAATATTAGAAATTTAAATTATTTTGACATTTTTGAGTTACGTTAGAATTTCATGATATTATAAATATCATATTAAAAATAAATACCTTTAAACTGAAGTAAAAAGAAACGTATTTTATTCTTTGATGTTCTTAGTGAATAAAAAACAAGAATATTCTAATGATACTTATATAAGCAATGACAGCTAAAATGATGTGTCTGTTTGACAGTACGACAACTTTACAAATAAAAAAGTTCCGAAATACAGTTGTACAAAATCGAATTTTGTGCCATCGTTTTTGACAAAAGCACTGTCACAATAGTATATTACATAATAAGTCAGGAAAGTGATGCTTTATTTGACGAAGCGGTTGTTTGAAGTTCGAGGCCGTCAGGCCGAGTATTTTAATTCGCTGAGTCAAGTAAAACACTTTCGTGACGAATTATGTATACTATTTTTTCTGAAATCGTTCATATTTATATTTTATCAATATAATTAATAATAAATATTTCAAAATGTTTAATTTTTTGGTAAGAATCATATTGGCAGCAAACTACATATCCAAGGTGATAACAAAAGTTGTTGAAAACAATATCTTATGTGAAAAATCTATTGAATATATTTGTGTCAAAAGTAATATTGTTGACAGAGAAGATTTCTTTATAATGTTGGAAAATATAGATGAAAATGAGTATGAGGCGGTATTTTCAAGTACTCCTCCTGAAATCTTAAATCAAGCAACTGCGGCTGTTGAAAATTTATTACCGAGCAAGTGCAAAGACCGATATGATAAAAAATATGAAATTTTCATGGATTGGAAAAAGCAAAATAATTTGTCAGCAAATGTGCTACTTGCTTATTTTATTTACTGAATCTCCAGTAAATTTAGCTTCAAATTCGCTAGTGTCATACATAAATTTTAGTAATTAAGCAATTGTATATTTAGTATTAATATTATTGATAAAAATAAATAAAAATCTTATTAAATTTTTTAGTTCTTTAGTTTATTTATTTGAGTCAGGTAAACACTTACTTTCCATACTAAAATGCGTCAGGAAAGTAGGCATTTTCTTGACGATTTCAGAAAAAATTGATTTAATATATGCGTTATAGAAATTCTGTTTTAACCTAATATATTTTTAAAATTAAAATCTGTACATGACAAACATGATTTATTATTTACAGGTATCTAATAAAAATTACTGATTTGTATTTCAAATAGTAGTAGAAATAGTATCTAAATCATAAAAATATATGACATTTGTAATACAATATTTTCATAAGAGAAATATGAAAAAAATGAGTTTATAAACGTAATGAGAGTTGAATTAATTTTAACAACTTTAAATTGTTTGTACTCATAAATACAGATATTTAAAAAGTATACATATAAAACCTATCCGAATTGTAGAGAATAAATAAGAAAACCTTGAAACCCTTGTTATCTGCGTTTACCAATGCTTCCACAGAACAAAAAACAAACCATTTAGTGACCGACTGATCGAAAAAACCGAAATAAAAGTTGTGCACTGATATTCAGTGACTCAATCGACAAATGTTTTGTGTCTATATTGAACATGTAATCCTGATTCGACCAGCAAGCGGTGTCCGTAGCCACAATGAGGATTTAACCACTCTTTCCAACCCCTGCAACGCGAACAGCGAGGTCATAGGGTACAGTGTGCAGAAAAGATTTCAACTCAACTCGTTGGTCTAAGTACAGAAGCCTTGGAAACTTTGATAGGACAAAATGTATTAGCAAGAACTAAAATTAGTTAATAGCTATGTGAAAATAATTTGTTTTAAGTTGTTTCTGTTACTGAATTTGTTGCTTTAGTTTGTTAAGTTGTATAACACTGTTACATTTTGTTTATTTTCACATAGCCACCTATAATATTTGTATAAAAATTATTTCTAGTATTTCTCAATTTTCTTATTTTTCTCGAATTTTTTCAGATACATTAATAAAAACTAATACACCGTTGAAAAGAGAAAAAAATGGCGGTTTTTATTTTAGTAAAATAATTATAGGTTGCTATTTAAAAAATAAAAGTTGATAGTCGTATCTTGTAAACCTGACTTTATAAAAAATATCTACATCTGCCATCAAATAGTATATTTAAAATAATAAAACTTTCATATGAACCATTTTTTTCTATTACTCATAATAAAAAAGTTAAAGGGGGGGGCGTCTCCCCAGACTCACCCTGTTAATATATATATATACAGGGTGTTTCACAACTTAGAGCAAAAAATTAAAGGGTATATTCTGTACGACGTGCTAATCAAGAAACAAAAAGAATTTTTTTTAAATCGCAAAACTATTTTCCATGTTTCCCAGTTCAAAATTTTTCGTTGCCACTGCCACTGGGTGGATGATTATGTTAATGTTATTAATTAAAGAAAATTCTATAATAAATAACTGCTAATAAATGAATTGTGTAATTATTCTTTCGTAGTTGATACCTACTTCATTGTTTGTGTTTAATAGGAAAGCGAATCCAGTGCAGTGCTACAAAAAAGTTTTAGGTTAACAACCTTTAATTTTTCGAATTTAAAAAATATTCTTTTTTGTTTCATGATCAGCACGTCGTACAGAATATACCTTTTAATTTTTTGCTCTAAGTTGTGAAACACCCTGTATATATATATATATATATATATATATATATATATATAATTCGTAAATGAGAAAAATCTATGGCAACATTGTATTTTTTGTCATTTATTATTTTGTTTGTGTAACTAAGTTTATAGGTGAAAAATTAGGTAAAATTTAGAGAACAAATCCTGTAATTATAATGACTATTCAATTCACCTGTCATCTGTCAAAAGTAGTCCAATACGAATGCTGGATTTTGAATTTCATAGCCAATCAAATAAAATTTTAATACATATTTTATACTAGTAAAGTAGTGTGTCGATTATTCGGTACTAGTACTTTTAAGTGAATATTGTAATCAATAGTTTTCTTAAAAATATATAGAATTACATAAAATTATTTTGTATTAAAATTAAATGTACAATTTGAAAAATTGACATTGCTTGAAGGATATTTGTATATTCTTCTTCTGTTACAGCTTCCCACCGTAGCAGATCTCGGTAAGTAATATATTTTGCACAAGAAATGTTACTGTACAAGCAGTATAATTAAACAGTCACAAACTAATTAGACAAATCATAATTCGAAGCATGCGCCATTGAAAAGTAAAGATAAATAAATATAAATATATAATGATGCATTTTCTCATTACTGAGTGTGACATTCTGCTATAGCAGATCTCTGTAAGTGATATATTTTTTGCAAGAAATGTTACTCTACAAGCGGTACAATTAAACAGTCACAAACTAATTAGACAAATCATAATTCGAAGCATGCGCCATTAAAAAGTAAAGATAAATAAATATAAATATATAATGACGCCATTTCCCCAGTACTGGGGGGTGGCTTTCTGCCGTAGTAGATCTCAGTAAGTTAATTATTTTGTGCATGAATTGCAGCTATCTGCAGTCAAATCACTGCTGCTAAAGGGGGTAATTTTAATAGCTGAAAATTTTTTGTCGGTTGTGTGAATCGATCCCGATTTTGAGTAATCTACTATAAGTTATCAATCTAATTTCTGATTGCTGCCTCGAACAATGCTAAGATAATATCTGTCAGTTGTAAGTTGCTGAGGATAATCTCTACTTCATATGAAATAAGAAAAAAGAAAAAGGAAAGGTGAAAGGCTAAAATAGGTCAACTTCTTCCAGGAGACTTAAGTTTCTGGATTTAATTCAGGAATCAGGGATTGCAGTTCCAGAACTTCATATTTATTAAAAAGAAATCTAAGCATGGTATCGTGCGAATCTCAACAGTAAACAAGCTGAAACTTCAAAATATCCTCAAGAAGTACTTTGAACCTTGAGTAAACTACATTTGAACAAGCATTGAATAAGTCATAAATTCGTCTGAACCGATATAGAAAATGTAAAACAATTTATTTCTATATTATACGATCTACGAAATGACTATATCTATCCATCTTTTTCCTATTGCATTTTTCTGTTTCAGATTCGAAAGGAAGTCGTATGTTTTGATATGAAATCTCGCAAGTTCTTGATTCTACTTCGATGTTCAAACAAATTGATCTGCCACCATAAAGTTACTGACAACGGGCAGTATTCTTCTTTTTTTCGGCTTGACCACAAGAAATGATAAAGAAACCAACTGGATGGCTTTGATCGTTGAATATACCTTTCACGCACATATTGATTTCAATTTGAAAGCTCTAGTTTAGAGGCATGTCAATCTCTAAGGATCAGGAAGTAAATCAGTGGACATCGTTTTTCAAAGAAACGGGCGATGATATTTTGTTCGTGAAAACTGTTTTAAACAAAAATATAAAATGGTTTTCAAATTTTAGTATCTACTAAATTATGTTAAATATTGATAATTAATAGTATATTATGTAATAAGTTTTATACATGTCTTTTTAGTTACGAGTGTATAAAAACCGAGTATCTAAAGAGTTTATAAAACGAGTCACGTACTATACTTTTTATACAACTGCACATTAAGACTACAAAAAATTTAAAGGTTTTATTAATTATCTGAAAAATTAAATGAATGAGAAATGCATAGAGCTATCTTCGGTCTGTGCTTAATATGCCAAGGCGTAATTAAAACGTTTGAAGCCACTGCTTGTGAAAACCAAAATATGTAATGTTTTATGTATTATTTGAAAAGTAAGATAAAGTTACATTGACAGATGATGGAAGCTAACTTCATCCCGAATTTAATATGTCAGTTGTTAACTTCACGCCGTGACCAAAACTTTCAAAGCCACAGTTTACAAACAAGTGATTAAGATATTATTTATCGAAATGGAAACTAGTACTTTAAATGACATTTAAATAACAGGAGTAGAAAATAGTATATTATTTAATGAGCTATATACCGATTATATGTGAGTCAAATACTGTACTTTATCTACAAATATTTAAGTACACAGAATAAAAATAGTATAAATATAACCTTACCTTACCTAATCTGTCACAGACCATAATACTACAAACCCCATAGCAATATGAGAAAATATTTAATTGCCGTTGGTTGAAAGAAGGCAGTATTAAATTATAATTTTAAACATTACAATAGTCCATTTATTCATTATACAACCTCAGATAAATACCTATAAGTAATGTTATAATTTAATTTAATTATTAATATATTAGAAATAACTTTCTAACCACTGGCATAAATAGTTAATTACGTAAAAAGTCAGAAAAGTGTTCAATTACAGGATGAGTAGATAGTTTCATGCCGAGCGATAGCGGGCTTTAAACAATCTACGAATTCTGTACGACGCTTTACTGACGTGTTACGTATAACATTTTACCTGAAACTTATAAACAAATAATAAATATTTTAAATTAATTTAAATTAAAAGAAATATTTGACTACATATTCAGTTAGTATTTTATGTTTCTAAGTAACTAAAAACTCATGTTTCATTCATTACCTGCCTAGGCAGGCAATATGTTATTTTCCTGACTTGGCATGCAAAGCTTTGCTTTCCTGAATCTTAAAGGTCAGGCAAATGTTTATTTTCATGTCAGTTTCAGGTAAAAATATTTACTTCATGTAAAGTGCAATTAAATTTGCGAAAAAACTTTCTCTTTCATAATTAATACGTTAAATACTATATGGGGTTAAAATAATTGTCATAAGTTATGAAACATCCTGTATAATTTAGGCGGCGATAATGTAATCATATATATTACAAACAGAAAATTTACTTCTTCATATGTGTTATTTGAAGCATTTTTGTCTACATATTTAAAAAATGTGTGACTGTAGATGCCACATAATAACATGAAAAAAGAAAATAGTGCACAAGTATTTTAGATTTTTAACTAATTTGAAATTATTCTATGAAATCATTTGCATATAATTATTTAGTGTTTGTAATGTAATGAGTCATTTTATTCTGTTTAATTTTGTGTTATTGTTCATATGTACATACGTAATTTATTATCTTTGTAATTTAAATTATAAATGAAATATTATAATACAATTATATTTTTAATTACATTCGATGTGGAAACATCAAAATACATAAATATTTAAATAGTCGATATAGTTATTTAATTTAGTAGAATAAACATCATCATTTATAGTAATAATATCTTGTTCTGCTTTGTACATATATAATCTAATTTGAAATATGACGGTAATGTTTAACATAATATTTTAGTTTCAAAGTTAGGAATGACATTGTTTTTGCATTAAACTTTCACATACTTTTTCCACTGGTTTTTCAAACTTGACATTAAATTAAATGGAACCCTTGACCTATTTTAAAAACAATCAATATTCTTATTTCAAATTGCTTTGCATCAAATACATTACGCCTTTAATGGACTCCGAATTTTTGAGATAAAATTTACCAGTTTTAAATGGTTACACATTCATTCTGAAATTCTCAAAGTATTTCGGAAAACAAAAAAGAAGAGAAAGAATTCACTAATTTTAACTTTTGTACTCTTTATCACAGTTAAAACGATTTCACAACTACGCAAATAATTGATTTTATCAAATGGTAATCAGTAAATTCTTGTAATAAAACATTGTTGTAATTCATATATTGTTGTAATCTAAACATTGTTGTGATCTAACAATTGTTGCAATCTATTCATTGTTGTAATCCGTACAGTCTTGCAAAATATACATTTTTGCAATAGATACATTGTTGTAATCCATAGATTTGATTCATTTCCAAGTCTAGCCTTATTTTGAAGCTAATTTTCTTCATTTTCATTTTAATATCTGGCGTTATACAGCATGCAAAATTAATTATATTTATTATTATATATGTAGAATTTTATACTCTGCAACATTTATTTGAAGGTTTTTTTCTCTAAAATAATAAGGAAAGCAGGAAATATAAAAGTATGATTTTACATGTTAAAGTCTTGTATTCCGGTGTCCCGGTCACCAGTCTGTAAGTATAAAAATCTATGTATGTGTTCTTTTGTACCTATCTGCTATCTGTTTCTTATAGGTTCCTGTACCGTTCATCCAAATGCTGCAAATACTGTTGTTTTCTACGTGCCGGCGATAGTTTCTATATTAACCCTTTCCGGGCAGAATTAAGGGTTGGTAACTTTTTTGGATTTTTTACAAAAAATAATGGTTCTAAGTACACAATTAACGATAAATTGGTACTAGATTTTTTTTTAATTGCACCAAATTATAATTATGATGTGGTATATCCTAGTAACCACTAAGCAGCAAAACATATTTTTACATACACAGAACAAACTACAAATAACATGAACTAATAACAAAATTTGCAAGAAGAACAAATATTTATGTATTATAATAAACAAATTTTATTACTACTGTATTATTGCTAACAAAATCACAATAAAATTTACTCTTTTTACTACTTGTTATGATAATTTTGGAAACAATTTCTTTTTTCTGATAGGCATAGGCCAACTTTACAAATTGTGCAAGACCATTTGCTTCATTTTTGATCAGCACATGTGCTGCAATGAGCACATCTTCTAGAAGTGCCATATTCTAGCATATGTAACATTACGATTCCACAAAAATATATCTTCTTGTAGAAATAACTGCGCAAGTGGAAGGTCGTCTTCATCACTAAAATCGCTATTACTGATATTTTCATTTTCTATTAGTATTTCCGGAAGCTTTGGCTCTATATCGAAATCATCAGTTTCACTATTAACATCACTACATAAAGATTAATTGTCCGACGGAATTTTCGCTAACAAAACATCAATCTCTACTTGTTCTAGGTTTTCCAATTCGGAATAACGCCAAAATTGTTTGTCTGAAATAAAATTTAGATATTTAGATCTGCTTGGTGGTACATTCACGATACCACATAATTTTCATGGTATAAAAATGAGAAGTTACATTGTATGATTCCAAAATTACCAAATTTCTATTGAATGTACTACTAATAATGAAATATATGCATACTTTCTGGCCATAGTGACAAAAAACATTTAAAAACACTAATTTTGTATATACGGAACAACCACCTGTAAAATCTTGCATATCTAAACAATATTAAATTTGTTTTTACGGATATAGAGCCACAAAACCCAACAAATTATTTTTTTTCTCAATAGATAGCGACACTATATACTAACTAAAATGTGGTAACTACAATATACCATCAAGCCGCAACAGAATTGAAGTTTGAACATGTGGTATAGCTGTTATACCAGTAAGCTTGACAGGGTTAAAAAATTGACCGTCTCGTCCCTCTTCCGAGAGGGACGGCTAGGGTATATCAATTAAATTAGAATCCCATTTTTATTATAAATTCAAAACCAGTAGGTTTTGTCTGAAACATTTTTCTGGCTGTGTGGTTGATGGCATTGTAATTACAAAAATTAAATTTTGTGGACATTGCACAAAATGGTATTTTTGTGTTTTATGTAGTTTTTGGTTCCAAGTTGACGACATAAAGGTATTTTTAGGGGTGCAGGTGGAGCAAGTTGTAATCTATCGTGCTTGATATTATCTTAAACATGTGAATCTTGCTTCAGTATTCGCGCAGCTAGTAGATCGACACGGCGAAGCCGGGCGATCGTTCTTATAATATATTAATCATTCAGTATGCACATTTTATTTTCAATTTGCAGAATTGAACAGCTGATAGCAGTCTATGACAGCAATTTATTACAGATAGTTAAAAAATATCGACAGATAAGTATGCCAAAAATCTGCTCTTTTAAACCTTCATTACAATGGAATATATGAAACAAAAATAAAATATTTGCATCCCCAAAATAATGACATGAAATAAAAAAAACAATCTGGCAACATGAATTCTCTACAGGTTGCTAATGAAATGTTTAAAGTTTAAATCGCCGGCTTAAAAATCAATGTCGACCCGTGTAACAAATTCGGTCGTGTGTGCACCATTCGAGAGTTGGTTGAATGGCAGTCTGTCCGTTTGTCCGCCCATTGCGTTGTTCACCGACAAAACTGACGGAATCACTGGAATCACTGTGGGACTTCGATCCGGATCGACAGCAACGCTGAACATTGCTCAATCGTATTATCTGATTACCCAGGTTTAACGACAGGATTTACTTTGCATTTGCAAATGAAACTGCGGGTTGCAACAGACAGAGATACATTGCAATATTTTCAAGACTTTTCAAACAAAGATATCTATGTTATTGTATGTTACATAGATTATAAAAGTTCAAACTTTTTAATTAAGGGGTAGGGCCACTCTAGACAAGGAAAAAAAGGGTCATGTTCAAGATTTTTTAACGAAATCTAAACGTGCTGCTTAAAAACTGTTTTTGGATCTTTATTTAGTGCTTTTTAAACTTTATTTAAAATTTTTTTTAAAAGAAAATATTCAAAATTGTCGTCAGAAATTAAAAAAAATGGCGACTTCTCTCGGCGCGTAGGGCAAATCGGGCGAAAACATTCCGGGAACAGCAATAGACCTGGATCAAAAAGGAATATGTTTTCTTAATCTCTGATGTATACTCTAAAAAACTACGAGCTGGATTTTGAAAATTTTGATTTTTAACAAAATGGCGCACGTTTGAAAAAAAGTTCATTATTCGGAACTAAATTTCTGTATAAAAACGACCATAAAAAACGAATTTAGCACTAAAAAAAAAGCCTCCGTAGTTTTTTAGTATTTTATATTTAGAATAAGTAATAAAATGGTTCAGCACGATCCATCAATTAGTATTTCAGATTTCTTTTCACCCGATTTTGAAAATATGATTTCGAGAAAAACGCGTTTTAAGTTTCGAGTCAATATATATATATATATATATATATATATATATATATATATATATATATATATATATATATATATATATATATATAAATACTAATACTAATAGATATATGCTTTTTTCCCTCTGAAATACTTCCGCGCGGCATTTAAATTAGTTGTCCCTTATTCTTAGGGGTTTAAACTATAATTTAAGCAAATAAAAAAAATGCATTATTAAAAAATTTTAGAGTGGCCTTACCCCTTAATAAAAATAAATGTATTAATGGCAGCATATTGAACTGTTCAATTGAAAATTTAAGTTCGATCTTTATGGTCGACAACTAATTTTCATAACATTAAAATGATCATGAGTAACATTTTTGGATGCTTTGATTTGACAACTGGTAAACTGAATTTCACACACAAATATATCAATTATCGAGATCTGCTATGATTGAGTGTAACGGCAAGTAATGGAAAAAGACGGATATTTTTTGTTTTCTAGTTGCGATGGTAATCGTTTGAAAGTAAATAACTTCCCTAACTAGTGAAGGAAACGGTAACTATCACAACTAAATTATCATTAAGTAATACATTCATTCCATGCTTGTTTCTATCTAGAGGAGATAGTACATTATTCAAACGTGTAGAATAATGAAAAAAGTATTGAATAATAAAGCTCACTTCAACACTATTGAGCCAATTAGATTGCAACTACTTTAGTAACAACATTATTCAGCAGTTTTTAAACCAATCATGTTGTGACTTTACAGTAACATAACACAATTATGATTATTATTATTGTTATTTTCATGTTTCTTAGTAAATACTAAAATTTTCCGTCTACAATTTATTATTTTATTATTTAAAAATTGTTTTCGCGTGTTATGGAAATTATTTAGTTTGCGGCACTAGCCGTAGGCAATGCAACGAAAAATATCTTTCCAAAAAAAATAAATTCATTTAGTATAATTTTAAGGCCTTTAGGCTGAATACCGACACTGTCAGAACATTAAAATTTAGTAACGTCAAGGTGCATATAAATATATTTGTAAAAAAAAATAATTAAAAAGTATGTTTTTATTTAAAATAAGAAAGTTGCACAGCTTAATTTGAGAACTATTTGTCTAAAATAAAATCTTGTTTCACTCAAGTAGCCTTATAAATATAAATTGTTTGCTAATTTAATCCACCTTGTAGTTTCTATACTTCCTGAGATAGTAATGTTGCGCCACTTAAAATAAATACCCTATATACACAAATATGGGATAGGTGGCTCAGTGGTATCGAGTCGGCCTGTGGATCTTAAGATCCCTACAGACGATAAACAATTTTCACAAATTTAAATCTATCTCTGTGGCTCCCCCTCCACTACTATCTTTTAGGGCCGTGATTTGACGGCCGGTAGCCGCATTTCATGCGAAGAAATATATCACTTGCCGAGATCTGCTTCTGCAGAGTGCCACATCCAGAAATGGGTCAAAGGCGTGATGAAATATTTTTTTTGTATACACAAATTGTCAACTTTTAAATATAATGGAAAAGCGCGATTGCCAACAGGAATAGAGCAAAAGTTTCAAACATTGTTTACTCGATAATATTTTATCTACTTTATGAACTGCTCATGATTTAAGAAAAGGCCAGTTGCCAATTGCAAGTCTTCCACAATTCTAATACAAAAATAAATACAGAAATTCGTATAAAAGAACTAGTAATAATAAAATGATCCGTTTCGGAACATAGGGGCCGGGCACACCGAGCCGCAGGTTTTACACTGCCGTTCTGCCGGTTTCTTTATTCAAATTATTTACGGCGTATAAGTGACTAACTTATAGCTTCCGAGTATGATAAGTACTTGTAACTGTATTTTTATATTTAACGACAAATCACACATTGGCGGATTCGAACTGACGAACCTTGGTTCGGGTGACATCACAGTATGTTAAGAGATGTGCATTAACACGCTCGGCCACCACGCCTGCATTTTAAATAACTAGTAGGTTTTAAATTTGAATTTGATTGTTTTTAACTATTCCAATGTGCTAATGAGCTAAATGATTTATGATTTTATAATTATCCGATTTGCAAACGTGATAAATGATTTACACATGCGTTGGAGTAAGAATAACTAACTAAGTAAGGTTCCTAACTAAATGAAGTTATCTAAGATAAATAAATTAAACAGTTGAAGCTTAAATGAACAGACTTTGAAGTAGGTAACCTCTGTATATTATTAGCAGATTAAGGAAGCCTAAGTAAGGTCCAGACTGACCGAGCAATTACGCACTTTCGTGCTAAATACACAAAACTAGTCTTTGATCTACTCGAATCGGGGACCGGAATGTTTTGTGTACAAATATACGACGCTGGAGAAACGAGAAACGGCAAATACAGGAATTACTACAATCCGGAAACGGAATACTACACATTTCTCTCTTGCTACGTTGAGAGTTGTTCTATCTACTTATTTCTTATGCAGGGCTATGTTTGTACAAAGACAAGGTTTATACATTTACTGTACGATATTCTTGCTCCAGAATTTATGGCCTGAAGCTTATTCAGAATCAGTTTAATAAATTACAATTTGATAAATTCCAGTTCAAAAAATTGTTGCTTGCCTGAAACAATACAATATCGCATATCCACTTCAGATGTAACATAATTAAAATTTTATACATTGGAATTTAAGCTGGATTCAAAGTTCACGTGCAGTAACTTCAGTTTAACTTATTTGTAACTTCATTCAACAAAAAATAGATGTTTTACAGTTACTGAAACTTCAAACATAATGTACGTTTATTTTCATATTTGCAGTTAAATTTGTATTAAAATGTTGGACGATGTAGAAGTTATTGCTTGTAACACCGATTTTTGCTGTGTCATGATAAGTGATAAGTAAAGCCCGGATATTTAGGCTCTTAAAAACACCCAAATAAGCAGGCATATAGGCCGATAATTACTCTAAAATAGGCGGGATTTTAGGCAGCCTAAATGTAAATAATTTGTTTTAAAAAAATAAACGAATCCTTTGTCTAATATTGGTACTTGTATCTACTCTACAAAAATTAAAGCAATCTGAAAAATAATAATGTAGGGTTCTCGTTTTATTAACTATTATTCAAATTCAAATTATGTAGTATATTTTAATTCACAAAATATTACGAGCAATTTCTCTATGAAATTTTCGGAAAGGGACTGTCTTCGGTCTGTCAGAACTTGCTTGTAAGTTGAAAACTTCGTTCGACATCACAGAATGTGACAAGAGCGTTCTTATATTTAGCCATATCGTCTAAAGTTACCTCAGCTCCATTGATTAATGGCAAAGACACAATTGAATTGCCACGTAAAATTTTGACTAAAACACGTGTTTTCTTTCGGCATTTTAAATTCACACACAAAAACTTGAATAAAGTAAGTACTTTAAATATTATAGGTTAGATTGAAACACTTTGTCGAGTGCTGAAGTAGATGATAAACCTTGTCTGCTCAATAAAAGTTAGAATAGGCAACAAAAATAGGCAAAATAGGCTATATAAGGTAAAATAGGCACAATAACCAAAATAAAGAAAAAATAGGCTCTAAGGCACGAAAAAAAAAACCTTCCATTACACGTAAACATATTACCTATGTATAGAAAAACTAAATTACCTGAAGTATATTAAAATTTGAATCTAGGCAATTGCCTAAAAATCCGGGCTTTAGTGATAAGTGCTCAACAATTCTTTTTCGAATTATTTTTAAAATCTTTCAATAATTTGTTCCACTAAACGTATGAATTTTTTTATATATATATATATATATATATATATATATATATATATATATATATATATATATTAATTAATCAATTAAATTATAACAAATGGCAGATAGCTCCGACCAATTTCGACACCAACTGAAGTATTCCAATTACGCAGAAATAACTTATGCTATAAAATTTAGTTATATCAAAAGTTACGATTCTTGACGGGCCCTTAAGTTAACGATAACTATGAAAAACTATATGTCGTTTCATATATTGAATATTTTATAGTTATGTGACCTCTGAATTTTCAGTTAAAGTTGATTTTACATAATGGATAAATATGTATCTTTATTTATTATTGTTTATATAAAACGTTCGAACCTTGCTATTATAGTGGAGCAATTAAATAATAAATTTAGTCAATGAAATGAATGATAAAAATTTAATTAATTTAAAATAAATATTGTTAAAAGTTAAGTTATTGTATTGGGAAATTAAAAAAAGTGCAACAAATTTCAAACAAAAAATACGGAAAAAAAACAAATTCGCATTTCAAAATAAATAAAGTTTGTGTCTCTACTAAAATTGAAATTCTAACGTGCAACAAAAAACACTCTTTTCACATACTTAATACAAAAGTTACAATTGTAATTTTTAAAGAGACGAGTATGAAAATAAACATGTTGAAATTTCGGAAGATATTGCATAAAATCAGTTTTTCTACGATTGCTATAAAAAGTTGATAATTACGATCTCATTTGTCATCGTAAAGTTAACTTTTTCTGTGAAACGCGAAAAAGACGTCAAATGCGCGCGTTTCCAATGGCAACCCGCGAAAAAGATATTCAATGCCAGTTTATTTCAATAGTTACCAGGTATACAAACAGAACAGAAACTTGTCATATTCACAGTTAACAGAACGAATTTATTTTCAGTACATATAAGTTTTTTAATAATTTTAAGATGCAATCGTAGAAAAAATTATGTGTGTATCACGAGCGTAATTTGTCTTTGGCTTGCGCTGCAATTACAGTGTTCGAATAACTAAAAATTAGAGATGGGCGAATATCAAATTTCTCGAATTCGAATATCGAATACGAATATTAATCAGATCTCGAATATTCGAATACTCCTAAAAGTTAATTTATGTATTATTAATGATTATTTAATTATGTCCTTTTCATTATTTGAATGAAATTGTTAAGATAAAATAAAATTAAAACAAAAAAGAAAAGAAAAAGACGAAACGTATCATTGAAACGTACGGGCTGATGTTGGCGAAAAACAAATTTGAAATATGGTTCGTCTTCATGGTTTTGAAACAAAATGTCTTTGTTATTAATAACTTCAAAGTATTGTAATAGCTTTTAGTTTATGTACAAATGTTAAAGAAAAATATAGTCAAAAATTGAGGTCAACATATGGCGCGATATTCGAGGTATTCGAATGTTCGCTATACTGACGTTAATATTCGAAAATCTCGAATATCGAATAACTTAAATATTCGCGGCATTCGACTATTCGCGGATGATATTCGCCCATCTCTAGTAAAAATCATTTTACACAAATAACTACAGTATGAATTGAATTTAGTAGTACCAAAGATCTTGTTTTTTGCTATTTTAGTTTATGTAAGCTGACTTTAGAACGGTGATAATGTTTCGAATTGTACCAAAGAGTCGATTTTTTATATCAGTTTTTTAGTATTCATCAGCTACATACGTTGTCTTTATAAATAGATTTGAAATCAATAAAAAGGACACAATTCAAAATAAGACGTTTTTAGACACGTGTCTCCCGTGTCGGATCCGAGATGACTGTTTCAATTAATGTTGTATCATTTCCAATGTTGAAAATAAGTGTCATATTGTATTAGTGAAAGGTAACATACTGTCATCTCGCGTAAAATATTGAAAGCTCAGATGTGACGTTTTTTAAGATAGAGACTGCCTTGCTTGATTTAAAACTGTCATAAGGCAACAAAAATTGAGTTTTGTCAGCTCTAGGATACGATATATTTTCTGTATTTGGAAACAGAAAATAAATAAAATCATCACGCCTTTTACCCATCACTAGGTGTGGCACTCTGCCTAAGCAGATCTCGGTAAGTACATACATACATACATACATACATAACATCACGCTATATCCCATTAAATGGGGTAGCACGAACCCGTCAACATTCTCATCCTGACACACGATACTCGATTCGACCACATTAACACTTCCTCCATACAAACTCTTTCTTTTCTCAGAACCAAAATCCATCAACACACAACAAACATTCATCCATTCGCTGCTGTACACTGCGCTTGTTTCTGAAGATGGTCTCCACACAATTGCAGGTAAACACTCGAAACATCTAACCAATTAATCTAAAATCAAGAATCATAAGCTTGTCTTCATTCATTATATTTATCCCGCAATAAATTTTTCTCCAAACATTCCTATCCTGACACACCACTTTTGCTTCAACCACATTCATAATTCTTTTCATACAAGCTCGTTTATTCTTCACGCTCAGAATCTTTCGCTCACGCAACAACCCTTCAATCATATTCATCCACTTGTTCCTAGGCCGTCCACTCAAACTTTCACCCTCAATTTCACCAACATACACCTGTTTCACCAATCTGTCATTCGACATACGTTCTACATGACCAAACCATCTCAACTGACTTATTCCCACTCTTCTTACAACATTCTTCTGAATCTCACATTCATCATACACCAATGTATTCCGGACACGATCTCTTCTAGTATATCCACACACACCCCGCAAATATCTCATTTCCACAGCAGTTATACGCCGTTCATGTTTCTTCATCCATACCCAACATTCACTACCATACATCAACGTAGGCACTAACACACCATTATAAACACTCAATCGAGCATCTCTGGATACATTCACGTTCCGAGTAAAGGTTCCCAGAGCACCCAATATCTTACATCCAGCAGATACTCTTCTTTCAATCTCTCGATCAATACGTCCATCCCTCGGCAAGTGATATATTTTATTCGCGTGATGTGCGGTTACCAGTCGTCAAATCACGGCCTCCAAAGATATTAGTGGAGGAGGAGTCACAGGGGTAGATACTGATATTTAGTGCTAAATCAGATGTCCTATCATAATGTATCAATCACGAATAAGTAGAAGTAGTAATTATAAAAAATAATAATATATTATATTTACCATGTTATAAATACACACGTCTAGTGCATACTTGTTCTGATTTGAAATTCCGATTGAAATTTCGTGAACTCTCAAATTACAATTGGGTCAGGGATGTTAAAATCCGTATTTTTTCGAAATTTGCCCTGCCTAGTGAGTGGTTTCAAAATCATTATCATGTAAAAAATGGGGTAGATGGCTCAGTGGTATTGAATCGGCCTCTGGATTTGAGAACCCGGGTTCGGTTTCCACAACCGACAATTTTCATCACATTACAATTACCCCTGTGGTTTCCGCTCTACTAAAAGCTTAGGGGGCGTGATACTTTACTTTTCTCTCGATTTTTGTATTATTATTATCAAATTACTGATAACTGATATTTGTTTTGAATTTTGTGGTGAGGCACTGCTTAATTTGCGTCCCCTGACGAGTCGCCACTGATAAAAATAGGTCTGTAGAGCATCATATATTTTGAATTTTGACGTACATCGCATGCTTTATATTGTTATATTTATTTATTTATGTTACGCTGTACAACAGAGACTTAATCCCAATTACAATACAGGGTCCGCACTCATCGAGCCGCAGTGTGGTAGTTTATATATTATTTTTTTAGCTTGAGTGAGATTCGAACTCGGGATTTCCGGATTCGAATTCTATATTGCTATCCACACCACCGTACTGACGGATGTAAGATTAACAGAAGTTCTTGGTATAGTGTATTTAATTAGAAGGTTTTTAGAATAATATCAGATTGTTCCGGACGCGTACAAACAAATTAGTATTAAAAATAAGTCGCGTTTATGAATATGGAGTATATGCGAATGTATGTTTCCAAGTTTCCAAAGATAAAATAATGCTGAATAAATGCGAATATTTAAATGACGATGAATTCATTAGTAACTGCTTGCATAATTGACAACACAAAATAAGAACAAAAATAGAATCCAAGCACAGAACAATTGTTTTTCATCGGTCATCAACACGACACCAAAAACGGATCTTTTATTTTGGACTAGAGTCATTTTAAAATTCATCAACTCACCCAATTTAATCAATATTCAGTCGCAAATTTCACACTTCCGTGGCGTGCCGCTAATCAAATAACCAATTAAATCCCAGCGCCGGCAAAATTTCAAATTAATTCCTCCTGCAAAAAGACAAGATAACCTCATTTGTGAGTGTCAATTATTTAAACGAACAACGTTGATTGATCTGTCGATAACCTCACACGGCTGGCCATTAATCGTTGAATTCACAGCGTGGCTAACGACCCGTACCTGCGATTCATCTCGTGCTCTCGTGCCCTTCGAGCATCCACTAACTCTCTGCTTCCATTTTAATGCTAATATCAGCAATTGCGAAATATACGCGCTTTACACTCACTGTGAGACATAATTGCTATGTTGCTATGAATCTCATTTCTATGTCGTATTGTGCAAATTGCAATCAAAATGTTACATATTATCACAAATTTGATAATCTAACAGGGCAGAGTAAATAAAATTTTTGTAACACTAATAAATCACGTATATTTTAATATAATTAGGCGAAAATTCTATGGCTTAATATTGTTCATGGATATATTTCAACATATAATTTCTCTGTTCTAATTATACTAATTATTGTATAAATAAAAATAAATAAATATATCATCACGCCTTATACCCATTACTGGGTGTGGCACTCTGCCTAAGCAGATCTCGTTAAGTGATATATTTGTTTGCGTGAAGTGTGGTTACCAGGGCCTCGATTCTTGAAATGTGAGATTTGGTGTGAGATGAGAAAAAAGGTCACGTGATTCGTTTCTCGCCTCGTGAGATGCAAGTTGTATTCTTGAACATAATTCTCACCTAATTTCTTCTCACACAGTTCTCATCACGTGTAATATTTCTCGCCAGCGTTTACATAGTGAGATAGAGTAGCAGATGTCAGGTATTGTGTTAGTTAAATATTTGTAAATTTGACAAATCAAGATTACGGTAAGTACATTAAACAACAATAACATATATCTATAATATAAGAATTTTATAACTATGAATAAAAAGATAAAATTCCAGGAAAAATGTATTTTATTTACTTATTTTTTTGGTGACTTAAATATAATTTGGTACCTGTTTGATACTATTAATTATTAATTTATTTTTAGTTTATAATGGCGGATGATCTTGAGATTGCCGCAATTGTTCGGATTCTATTACATGCAGAACTTGCTCAAAATCATGGTCAAAATCCATTTGATTTAAGTGATCAATCTTTTATGCGATTGTTTAGGTTTAATAAACATTTAGCAGCAAATTTAATAAACAGCCTAAGTGAACACTTGAATCCTCAACAACGCATATCTGCTATAAGTATTAGGACAAAAGTAAGGATATTAGAAAATGATATGGTTGATTTTGGAATAGATAACGTAAATGTGGGCGTTCAAGCAAATAATATGAATCCAGTGTTAGTTGCTGGAAGGAGAGTTAGGCAATATGTTGTTAATATATATTACTGATAAAAATGTAAATAATTTTGTATTTTTATTGTGGAATGAATATATTTTATAACAGGTAACACTAAATATAATTTTTACTATGAGTAGGACAATTAATATTTTGTACTTTTTTATGCCCGGTTTCATAAAGGGCAGAATAAATTTACTTCCAAAATAAATTTATTTTAATTAACAAATTCTAATCGTTTTATTTATTTTACGGCAAATAAAACATTACTATCAAAAATTTGACTGTCATTTAAAGGAATAAATTGTAATTATTTTGACATACTTTGACATTAAAAAGCTGCGCGCGCAAAAAATACCTCACTGCATAACCAAGACCAATATTTCACATATATTCAAGAATCGAAATTATCGATTGTATGCGTGATGAGAACAAAGTGAAAAATATTTCTCATCTCACGTAACAAATTTCTCACAGTTTCAAGAATCGGTGGCCAGCCGTCAAATCCCGGCCCCCAAAGATATTAGTGGAGGGAGCCACAGAGGTAAATTGGTGAAAATTGTTTGTCGGCTGTTGGGATCGAACCAGGGTTCTCAAGATACACAGGCAGACTCGATACCACTGAGCCACCTCCCCTATTATTATTATTATTATTATTATTGTATAAGTAATTTAAATCCAACAATTATTGGTTGTAGGTATCTATAATTATAGTAAATATATCATCACGCCTTTTACGCGTTACTGGGTGTGGCACTCTGCCGTAGCAGATCTAGATAAGTAATATATTTCATCGCGCAAAGTCAAATCACAGCCCCCAAAGATGGTAGTAGAGAGGGAGTCTCAGGGGTAGTTTTTATGTGGTGAAAAAAGTATATCAGCTGAGGATATCGAACCCGGGTTCTCAAATCCGCAGGCTGATTCCATACCATTGAGCCATCTACCCCTATAGTTACAGTAAGCATGGAATAATCTAATTTGTTTGACGTAGGATTGACAGAGGAACAAGAGCTATAAATAAATTAAACATATAATCACGCCTTGTACCCATTACTAGGTGTGGCACTCTTCTGTAGCAGTCGTTAAATCACGGCTTCCAAATTATAATTTTAATAATGTAATAGTATATTACATAATAAGTCAGGAAAGTAATGCTTTACTTGACGAAGCGGTTGTTTGAAGTACGAGCCGTTAGGCCGAGTATTTTAATTCGCTGAGTCAAGTAAAACACTTTCGTGACTTATTATGTATACTATTTTTTCTGAAATCGTTCATATTTATATTTTATCAATATAATTAATAATAAATATTTCAAAATGTTTAATTTTTTTGTAAGAATCATATTGGCAGCAAACTACATATCCAAGGTGATAACAAAAGTTGTTGAAAACAATATTATATGTGAAAAATCTATTAAACATATTTCTGTCAAAAGTAATATTGTTGACAGAGAAGATTTCTTTATAATGTTGGAACATATAGATGAAAATGAGTATGAGGCGGTATTTTCAAGTACTCCTCCTGAAATCTTAAATCAAGCAACTGTGGCTGTTGAAAATTTATTACCGAGCAAGTCCAAAGACCGATATGATAAAGAGTATGAAATTTTCATGGATTGGAAAAAGCAAAATAATTTGTCAGCAAATGTGCTACTTGCTTATTTTATTTACTGAATCTCCAAGTAATTTATCGATTGCAACAATAAATTTAGCTTCAAATTCGCCAGTGTCATACATAAATTTTAGTAATTTAAGAAATTGTATATTTAGTATTAATATTATTGAAAAAAATTAATAAAAATCTTATTAAATCTTTTAGTTATTTAGTTTATTTATTTGAGTCTGACTGTTTTGCAAATGTTTTGGTAAACACTTACTTTCCATACTAAAATGCGTCAGGAAAGTAGGCATTTTCTTGACGATTTCAGAAAAAATTTATTATCGGCTGTCACAGTCCTACTATATACCACTGAGCCACCTACCCCATAATAGAAAATAGATATATCAACACTTATAAAATTGGCAAAATTAAATGTCTGGAAAATTTGCAAAATAAAAATAAGAACATAAAAAGAATTTCATCATAGTAACAGAAACATCCATAAAATATCAGTGCACCACCGCGTGTAGTTGTAATAAGAAAGAGAATAAGATACTGTATTATGTTTATTCGAGAGTTTATTATTTTGCAGATGTTTAAAGTTTATGACATACAGAAAATATTCCAGATGTGTTCTGAATTGATTATTCTAAGCGAAGAAAATATAAATATAGGTTATATTTATCATATTACATATTGGATTCAGGTTTTATAATCAGCTGTTAGTTATATCTAGTGATCATAATATTCCTGCGTCTACACTGTCTTTTTATTAGAGATGGGCGAATATCAAATTTCTCGAATTCGAATATCGAATACGAATATTAATCAGATTTAATTATGTCCTTTTCATTATTTGAATGAAATTGTTAAGATAAAATAAAATTAAAACAAAAAGTACAAACAAAAAAGAAAAGAAAAAGGCGAAAACTTCAAATTTAAGGTGAAACGTACGGGCTGATGTTGGCGAAAAACAAATTTGAAATATGGTACGTCTTCATGGTTTTGAAACAAAATATCTTTGTTATTAATAATTTCAAAATATTGTAATAGCTTTAAGTTTATGTACAAATGATAAAGAAAAACATAGTAAAAAATTGAGGTCAACATATAGCGCGATATTCGAGATATTCGAATGTTCCCTATACTGACGTTAATATTCGAAAATTTTGAATATCGAATAATGTCAATATTCACGGCATTCGACTATTCGCGGATGATATTCGCCCATCTCTACTTTTTATTAACAAGTAAAATGTGTAAGTAAAAAGTTAAGCGAAGTAATGCTAATTCAAAATGTTTGGATTTCGTTGGTAACAGAATCATAAAAATAAATTAAATTTTGTACTTACATTTGTTGTAGAAAGGGAGTTGAACGACTGTTTGTAGGATGTGTAAGCAAACGACAAAGAAGTCCCTAGAAAAGAAACAAAATATTGTAACATTTAAAATTAAAAATGACAGACATAGTTTATTCCAGCTAAGATTGGATGGTCAAACATTTCGGCCCTCTGATTGGTCGAAACGCAAACCAAGTTCAAAAAGCAAAAAAAAAATACTAACTTCAAATTAACCAAGTGTTTTTATTTGTTAACGTAATTTTTAAAATATACTTTTTATATTTTACGTTTATTATAATACGCAACATTTTGTTTTAGACGGTTGGTAGTAGCGAATGACATACTGAACTTATCAAGCTGAAAACTTCAAAATTTCAATATAATTTTAAAATCTGAATTGCATAAATGTCAATAATAGTTACCAACCATAATATTTCATTTATAAATTGACCTAAATTGATTTGGTTTTAAAAAGACGCAAAATAGAAAAAATAGTATAAATAACTAATTATATAAGACTTATCGTAATTTTCCTTTAGAAAACGAGCCGCAGCCGCGTGCGAAAAAAATATGTATTATAAAACTAGTTCTTTAATATACTATTTTGTTTACGTTATTTTAATTTTATTATTATGCTGTATTATTTATAGAAAAAAATATTTAAAATCATGAATGGCGCCAAAATTTAAATTATTTATTTAACGCATGTAAAATTGGTCGCCTCTAAAGCGCTATCTGCTCCATTCTTAACTGGAATGAAGTATAGTTTCTATGAAAATGTAATATGTTAAGCCTCGTTCAGTTAGTGCAGCTGGAGTGCGCATTTATTGTAGCTCTGAATTTTTGCCTAATGAAAGTTAACATTCAGAATTAGATGTTAGTGTTTTTGCATTGCAGTGCAGAAGCCTGCTATGTCCAAAATACTGCACTATCGCTAAATTTGTAACTGGATAATATATTTGTAATATTTGCATGTAAAGTTAGAGGTTATATTCCAATTTCGGTGGGCGTGCCCGTACTGTAGTATAATACAATTCGCTACCAACATTATGACATCAACTGCACTAAGCTTTATTTGAATTGTAAAAGTGTGAAAATTGTACTAAAATAGTTTAACAAGATTATGATAGCGCCTGACATATTTTTTTTTACTACAATGAAATGAAATAATCTGATGTGGACACCACATGACTTCCTTGTACGCGTATTAAACTATAGATATTTTTTTAATTGCACATATTTGACATTGAATCTTTTATTTTTTGTTCTAATCCATAGCAAACTTTTTTTTTTTAAATAAAAAAATATATAATATTTAAATTTAGATATCTCGTTTATGCAAAAAGCTAATTTAAAAATTCTTAATGTGCTAGACGCAGAATTTAATTCTCTAAAACTTTTATTTGCAGCATTTATTTGTAAAATTAAAATAATAGCATTTTTTTCAAGGAAAACTGTTAGCAGCTTCATGTAATGTGTCACTTCCGGTTGGTCTATTTTAACCAAAATCAATTATGTTATTTCCATTGATATAGTAGTCTTATATACCAAATTTGGAAAGTTTTAAATTATATTTGAATATAGTTTTTCATAAAAATCTATTATAGGCTTCAAGTAAAGTACCACTTCCGGCAGTTATATAATGACCAAAAAGGGAGGTGCACAACTAGATGTTATAACAGTCCTAAATATAAAGTTTCAATTTTCTACGGCTTACCGTTTTTGAGTTATGCGAGATTCGTACGTACGTACAGACGGCACGACGAAATTAGTCAAAATGGATTCAGGGAGGGCCAAAATACCTATTTCCGTTGAAATCTGAGAACCGAAAATTTTCGCGATTACAATACTTCCTTTACTTCGTACAAGGAAGTAAAAACACATTAGTTTATGTACAGAGTTACTGTCTAAGTTTTAACGTTGGATGATATTTCTAGGAGACGATAGTGTAATATTTTTCATGCAAGAGATGACTCTAACGGTCGTAGTTTCTTTTCTACTTATGCAAAGTTAAAAATAATTTGTTATTAATGCGCAAAAGATAAAAATGTTTCTGAAAAACTAATATAAATGCGAAGCGCTCTGTAGCGTTTGACTTGGCACAAGATCAAAACATTTCCTAATTCATATTAATGAATCCTGTAAAATTGCTGCAACGATGAAAAAATGTATTAAGTTAAATTAAAATTATACGCGTAGTTGCATTCGTATACCTCTCGCTTGTTTACATAACTGCATAATGCTACTACCATCATGTTGAAAGATATTAAAAATGGAGAAAATAAATTAAGATATGAATATCATTTCGTTCAATAATTAAAGTTACAAAATAAAGAACAAAAATTTTACATAAAAACAAAGTAAAATTTTAGGTTTCCTTGTTCTGTTAAACGAATAGTCTATTTAGATTCTAGAATCTAGACTGTAGTAGTATTTTTTATAAAAGTTATGGTTTTGATTTCAATAATTTTGGACTAATATTTGTTATATCTTATTTATTCTACATGATGAGTATTCAAGCTTTATTTGTTCTATATCCAGAATTTAAAATGTATAAAATAGTATATAAAATAACGAGATTTATGATGACATATTTTTTTCGCACACTTCCAAGTTTAAAAAACGAACCGCTGGCGAGTTTTCTAAAGGACAAGTGTAATAAAAGCTTTATAAAATGAATTATTTATACTATTTTTATAAATAGGAATTAAACAAAAAAAATCTGCGATATTTGAAACCGAGTCAAATTAGGGGTAATATGTATATGAAATGTTGTGGTTGATAACTGTTATTGACATTTATGCAATTGTTCAAATTTTGAGGTTATACTGAAAATTTGATGATCTCAGCTTGATAGGTCCAGTATATCATCCGCTACTACTAACAGTCTAAAACAAAATGTTGCGTATCGTAATGAATGTTCTTTAGATCCGCACTTCTTTATCAACGCAAAATAGAAAGAAAATATTTTTAGATATTATTAGCGGTAAAAACAGGGTTCGAAGATATATATCGATCGATATATATCATGATATTTATTTTGATATATATCGTCATATTTTTGCAATGATATATATCCATTATATAAAAATATCAAATAGTTTTTGAGATATAGCCTCCGGAGAAGTGAAATTTTTCGAATTTTTCAGTTTTTCTACTTTTACGAGGCTATATCTCGAAAACTAAATGTGATATGAAAACGCGCTCAACGGCATTAATTTTCTCGTGCTTCAGTTAACTTATAAACATAGTTTCAGCGATTTTTATTTTTTTTCAATTTTCCGCTAAAAAATCGCAAAAAGCGGTTTTTTTAACATTTTCTTGAAAACCAGAAGTCATATGCATTTGAAGATTGCACCACTGGATTCAGTGGGTCAAAATACATATGTATGTAAATTTTCGTTTTAATAATCCTACGATTAAGGATTTTTGGGAAAATTGAATTAAAATCTGAAAAAACCAAAGGGGTACCCCTTAGGAAATAATTAAAAATATTAAATTGCTTAAAATTGTATGAAAATTTGCTTATAAGTCAATTCGGACACGGGGAATTCAACGCCGTTGAGCGCATTTCCATATCTTGTTTAGTTTTTGAGATATAGCCTCCGGAAAAGTTAAATTTTTAGAATTTTTCAGTTTTTCTACTTTTACGAGGCTATTTCTCGAAAACTAAATGTGATATGAAAACGCGGTCAACGGCATTAATTTTCTCGTGCTTCAGTTAACTTATAAACATAGTTTCAGCGATTTTTATTTTTTTTCAATTTTCCGCTAAAAAATCGCAAAAAGCGGTTTTTTTAACATTTTCTTGAAAACCAGAAGTCATATGCATTTGAAGATTGCACCACTGGATTCAGTGGGTCAAAATACATATGTATGTAAATTTTCGTTTTAATAATCCTACGATTAAGGATTTTTGGGAAAATTGAATTAAAATCTGAAAAAACCAAAGGGGTACCCCTTAGGAAATAATTAAAAATATTAAATTGCTTAAAATTGTATGAAAATTTGCTTATAAGTCAATTCGGACACGGGGAATTCAACGCCGTTGAGCGCATTTGCATATCTTGTTTAGTTTTTGAGATATAGCCTCCGGAAAAGTTAAATTTTTAGAATTTTTCAGTTTTTCTACTTTTACGAGGCTATTTCTCGAAAACTAAATGTGATATGAAAACGCGGTCAACGGCATTAATTTTCTCGTGCTTCAGTTAACTTATAAACATAGTTTCAGCGATTTTTATTTTTTTTCAATTTTCCGCTAAAAAATCGCAAAAAGCGGTTTTTTTAACATTTTCTTGAAAACCAGAAGTCATATGTATTTGAAGATTGCACCACTGGATTCAGTGGGTCAAAATACATATGTATGTAAATTTTCGTTTTAATAATCCTACGATTAAGGATTTTTGGGAAAATTGAATTAAAATCTGAAAAAACCAAAGGGGTACCCCTTAGGAAATAATTAAAAATATTAAATTGCTTAAAATTGTATGAAAATTTGCTTATAAGTCAATTCGGACACGGGGAATTCAACGCCGTTGAGCGCATTTCCATATCTTGTTTAGTTTTTGAGATATAGCCTCCGGAAAAGTTAAATTTTTAGAATTTTTCAGTTTTTCTACTTTTACGAGGCTATTTCTCGAAAACTAAATGTGATATGAAAACGCGGTCAACGGCATTAATTTTCTCGTGCTTCAGTTAACTTATAAACATAGTTTCAGCGATTTTTATTTTTTTTCAATTTTCCGCTAAAAAATCGCAAAAAGCGGTTTTTTTAACATTTTCTTGAAAACCAGAAGTCATATGCATTTGAAGATTGCACCACTGGATTCAGTGGGTCAAAATACATATGTATGTAAATTTTCGTTTTAATAATCCTACGATTAAGGATTTTTGGGAAAATTGAATTAAAATCTGAAAAAACCAAAGGGGTACCCCTCAGGAAATAATTAAAAATATTAAATTGCTTAAAATTGTATGAAAATTTGCTTATAAGTCAATTCGGACACGGGGAATTCAACGCCGTTGAGCGCATTTCCATATCTTGTTTAGTTTTTGAGATATAGCCTCCGGAAAAGTTAAATTTTTAGAATTTTTCAGTTTTTCTACTTTTACGAGGCTATTTCTCGAAAACTAAATGTGATATGAAAACGCGGTCAACGGCATTAATTTTCTCGTGCTTCAGTTAACTTATAAACATAGTTTCAGCGATTTTTATTTTTTTTCAATTTTCCGCTAAAAAATCGCAAAAAGCGGTTTTTTTAACATTTTCTTGAAAACCAGAAGTCATATGCATTTGAAGATTGCACCACTGGATTCAGTGGGTCAAAATACATATGTATGTAAATTTTCGTTTTAATAATCCTACGATTAAGGATTTTTGGGAAAATTGAATTAAAATCTGAAAAAACCAAAGGGGTACCCCTTAGGAAATAATTAAAAATATTAAATTGCTTAAAATTGTATGAAAATTTGCTTATAAGTCAATTCGGACACGGGGAATTCAACGCCGTTGAGCGCATTTGCATATCTTGTTTAGTTTTTGAGATATAGCCTCCGGAAAAGTGAAATTTTTCGAATTTTTAAGTTTTTCTATTCCGAGGCTATATCTCGAAAACTAAATGTGATATGAAAACGCGCTCAACGGCATTAATTTTCTCGTGCTTCAGTTAACTTATAGACAGGTTTCGAAGATATATATCCATTATATAAAAATATCAAATAGTCTATAATAAATACAGTATACCTCTCATTATTACTTTCATAAATTCTGTTAAAATTATATTCTAAAGATAATTCTTACTTTACTAGCTTTTGACTAACTTCACATCAACGACATAAATCCAAATTGTGTGCCATTTGTGATGTTATTAACGGCAAAGTCGGAACCATTTCCAAAATTTTTATTTGGTACTCATTTTAGAAATACAAATCCTTTACTATGGTGGAAAAGTGTAACTATCAATGAGTCAGAGTGGCCAAATAAAAGTACATTTATTGAACTATGTGAACAGTTACACACTGCTGTAACAGCCACAGCAGGGCTGGAACGATATTTCTCCACTTTTGGCATTGTCCAATCTCAATTACGTAATCGTCTCGGTAACGCCAAAGCCGGTAAATTAGTTTTTATGTTTAAATATTTAAACCAAAAAGAAACTACAAAAAAAAACTAATTTAAATTGGATTTGGCCAAGTGAGTCTATCTGCAACGCTATGTTCAGGAAGTTCATCAGAAGATGATGATTTGCCCCTATTTAGGATATAGGATTATTTAAATATTCTTACTATTCTTAGTACTATATAATATTTGTGTATCCATTCAATGTATATTTACTTTTTTTCATTACCTATGTTAATTTTTTATTTAGGAGTAATAATTTATTTTGTATTTCCTATTGTGATAATAAATGAGTACAAAAACTAAAATTAAAAAATAAATATCCAAAAAGTGATATTTATCTGATATATATCCTATATATCAGATATTTTGATATTTATTATAAATATCATGATATTTACGAACCCTGGGTAAAAATGATTAAATAAATAAAAAAAATAAGAATAACACGTACCCTCATAGTATTGTATAAACAAGACACACACTAAATATCAGGATAGTAAGTCAAAACGCGTGATACACTTTTGTGTCACAATTTATTATTCGAAATCACCCAAAATAATATTTAGCGGCCGTTTGCTACAAGTGTTCGGTGAATACTGCCGTAATCACTCCATGAATGCCAGCGGCTAGTTAATTGCATAAAAATAATTAATAATAGATAATAAAATATTATTTTGAAAGTAGTGGCATAAGAAATTCATAACTTATAATTAATAACAAAAATTCAGAAATCTATAATTGCTAAATAATGTCATGTTTACAAAGTTAAAATTTATGGAACTGCTTTTGGGTTTTTGTTTGTGTAGTTGTCAATTTGTAAAATATAAATCTAAAGTAAAATTTTTGGAATTATGTTTTTTATTAATAATTATAGGTATTTAGTTTTATGACTACCTAGATTATTATGAATTGTATTATAATTTGTTAGATATCTTATTCTCTGCTGGCTAGGGTTGTGCCGTGGTCAATTGACCAAAAATATTTGACGGCCAAAAAAACGGTCAAATAATCTAAATGGAACCGCCACGACATCCGTTGTTCAATAGAAATAGCTACTTACTATTATTACATGAATATATCTAGTTTGGTATTCTGGGTTCTGGAGAATTTGCTTACTTTACTTTACAAATAAAATAAATACATATTATTTCATTTCATTACGTCTTTTACTTTATTTTCCCCTTTATTTTGAATTTGATGTGGTTTTGTTTATTAGTTGTTGTTGGTTTTTCATTTTCAGTAATATTGGATGTAGTAAACAATACTATATAAATAAATTACAATTTTAATTGTGATTTTTTATTAAATGTTTCTTGGTCAATTGACCGGTCAAATAGTCGGTCAATTGACTGGTCAAATGCACAACCCTACTGCTGGCACAGTTCTTTGTCACACAGCTTCTTCACGTGAACTTTGTTCTAGGTGAAGAAGTGGGTTATACCATACTGATGAGTTCTAATAAGAGCGAATCGCGTCTATGGTTACTAACTGTGCTGGCCAGCCTCTGACGATGCCCTCATAAGGTGACTTGGAGGCTGAATTTTGTGAGACTTAGTCAAGTGTTTACTTTATATTTTATTAAATAAATAAATACTTATAGAACAAATAAGACATAAATAAACTCAAGATTTATTTATGTATGAATGTTTGAAGAAAATTTTTATAACATCTGCTCGTCCGAACAAGATAAGAAAAAATAAATACTGTTGACTATCGTAAAGTGGATTCACACACTTTACAACAAAGGGAATATTCAAATCAGCCATTTTGCGAAGCTTTTAGGATTGAAAGTGCTCTGCTGGGAAAGAAGTTATATCGACACCGATGTGTTATGCATAGTGTACTCGAACCTTACTCAACACATGTATACACGGAAATTTACATTTTAATGGTTTCCTGTAAGTATTGCATTTTACTTCTGAATTTTCGATAACAGAATCCTACATTCTGCGACGTTCTTGTTGAAAATACTTACAAAAAATTATACCATCTCAATATTCACTGACAAGAAAGCAGACAGAATTAAAAACGATAAATATCTTTCATAACATCTACTTTATGAAGTTAAAGGAAATAACAATAAATTACACTTTTCTGTTATATTTTTTAACTAACTCTCCCAGGGCCGTCGAGTTCTTGGGTACAGAATAGAAAGGAAGTGTACAGCAATCATTGGCTGTTTAAATTCAGTAAACTAATATAATTAATTTGTTTTAAATAGACTACTTAAATAATACTTATGTTTGTATTACGACCGTAAAGTGATTCTTTGTTACTCGAACACGGTGATTGCAGCGCGAGCTGAAGACGAGAGTTGCAATAGTGTAAAAGAAACAAAGACACTTTACGCTCATGATACACATTTTATTTCTACGATTGCATCTTAAATTATTAAAAAACGTATATGTATTGACAATAGATTCGTTCTAACAATATGACAAGTTTCTGTTTTGTTTGTATCCGTGGTAACTATTGAAGTAAGCTCGCATCTAATATCTTTTTCGCGCATGGCCATTATAACAGAAAAACTAAATCCGCAGACATGAGGGCTGCATACTTTTAGGAACACGTGACATCAACTACTTCAGTGGAGGAGGAGCCATAGGGGTAGATTTAATTTGGTGAAAATTGTTTGTCGGCTGTGGGAATTGAACCCGAGTTCTCAAATCCACAGGCGGACTCGAAACTACTGAACCGCCTACCCCATAAATAAAATATTAGTAGAATTTTGTTTATTAAAAAATAGCCTGCAAAACATTTGAATACTTATTCCCAGATTCTATGTTGGCACATCTTACAATTTAATGATTCTTTATTTGACAGATGAATTATTTCTCAATTTGTGAATGGCCTTTAATTAAATTCCACATTATAAAATGTAAATACCTCAAGTCAAAATAAAAACTGTACGCCTCTGAAAGCAATTAAAGATTAAGGTAACACTAATTGCTTTTTATATAAAAAATATTGTTATCCTGGAAAAAGTAAATTAAAAGATGCCTGAGATAAGAAGTACTACAATAATATTTCATAGATAATTTTGTAGATTACTTTCAAATATTAAAAGAGAGTACAAAGTATATAACAATATTATATCAGTTTTTGGAATCTGAAGGTACATGAATTATTACACAGCATTTTAAAAATGTATACGCTCAGTCTCGATCGCCTGTATTTTCGTTATATCTTCAGAATAGTGTAAAATTTGATAAATTACTTTGATACTCAGTGTTTGACTTGAAAGATCCGTAACAATCATATGATTGATTTAGCGTTTAAGGCCTATAGCAACATCAACAGCAATTCAGTTACGAGGACGATTTCATTGTTTATCAAACAGTGGCTATAAAACAATGAGCGAAGATGGGCGGATCTGGCACAGGCACAAGGCAATACACTATTTGTACGTAGCAAGTGAACAACACTGCAACAAGAACTGCCCAAAACTTTTCTGGTTAAAACTTAGATTAGTCGCGTTGGAGACTACAGCCTGAACGGCTGATCCTTTGGCCAGGATTTTAATGACTCTGTCTCTTATCACGTAAGATTAATGATGCTCCTCGTGCAGATTAACGACGCATCCTGCATCGATCCTTGCTCACGAGAAACAACTTATCAAATCACCGTCGCAACGTGATAGTTGCCGCTTAAAAAACGCGATAAAAACTCCATCGTATTTAATTACAGCTGTGACGGCTGATTCCGAGAGGGGTAAACATCTTTTAGCCCTTTGCAATCAACTCGATCCTTTTACCGATTGGTTCCTATCATCCTCGTACGCTTTGACCAATGTTCCATGTTTTATATCATCGACCGTACACGGAATTTATACGCATACCACTAGTGATTTGTTTACTTAACAGTTATGGGTAAATATGTTTTAATTATTTTGAGTATTATTTGTTTGTTTTCATAGGTAACCCGTTACAAATATATTTGTTGATTTGGTAAACGAATTTTGAACAGCCTTGAGGTTATTTTAAGTAGTTTATTAATTTGTTTCAATCAACATAAACCCATTTAATCAACAATTTCATATATGTGTAAATACGAAAAAGCTACGTAATGTTACAGATGAATCATGTATAAATAGATAAATAAACGCATGATTTCATAGCAGGCAAATATCACGATTTAGCAAGGAAGAAGAAGGCATATTATACAAAATCTGAAATTACTATTTTGCACTATTTGCTACAAAATTAAGATTTACGCTAGAGTTTATAGGGATTTAAAAATAGAATGCGCTCAAATTGGAATTACGATGACGGTATAGTTTGCTACTAAGTACCCATTACCCATTAATGGGTGTGGAGCTCTGTCGTAGCAGATCTTCTCCAAATTTATCAGTCAGATATTGAAACGTGTCAAACACTAACAGTATGATAACACGATACAAATATAATTAATTATGAAAAGTTTTAAAACGATGAAAGTGTAGACAGGCAGGATAAATTGTTAAATTACTAAAAAAACCGCTTAAACAAGAAACCGGTTTTAGTCTGAAAGAAGAAAGAAACTATGAAGACGTAGGATGAAACAAAATAAAGAAAAGATAATAAGTTTATAACTATAGCCATGTATAAAGAATCCTTTGAGTTAAAAATAAATCAGGAAACTAGAACAAAACTTCAAAGCATATAAAAAGAAAAGCTTCATCATGCAAATTAACAGTTTCCTGTTAAGCTTTATTCAAAGAGGCGTTCAAATCAACACCGTCTAATGCAATCGTATCTTTAAAAGCAGCTAGAAATAATTCGCAAAAGTGGGACAGAGACTTTGAATTTCTGTTCGTGCGAACCTCCGGAGGAGCCCCTTACTGGTTAGCATTAATTATACACCTGGTTTGTCCCTGTCTGAGCGTCTGTAAGTGCTAAAATAATAAGATTAATTTGCTTTTACGATGAGAGTCGCTGAGTTTATGCCGAGTTCCGTTTGGCGAGAGTTCGTAGCTTAAAATTACATTCCGGATTACACTCTCTTATCGATGAACTGAATACATTTAAAGATGCTACAACTTATAACATGATAATCCTTTGATACAATTTTGCTATAAATAGCGTTTCGTATTCAGTGACGTGTTAATGTGGGGAGAAATCAACAGGCATATTCATAATGAGAATTAAATTTAGGGTTGTAGTGATTGGCGACTGGCGTCAGAGATATTCTAACATCGTTTTAGCTACACGCGAGCAATGCACAGTTTCGTATGACACTATTGTCGATAATAACAAAAAATATAAACATAATTCAGACCGCGAAATTAAACTTTTTTGTACACAGTTCGACAAAAATTCAATAGCGGACTGTCAGCTACATAGTCGGACTGTACTAAACCAATCAGAAAAACGAATACAAAATGACGCTGATAAATAAATAACTTGCTATTTTTTCTGAAAATAACTCACATATATAATAATAATAATAAATAAACTTTATTGACCAAAAGTCAATGGCGAGGTTCAGCCAAAGGCTGCTATTCCACCTAACCAATATTATATGAAATTTACATACTTTTTAAATTACATGCAATAAGCAAGACAACATTAAATAATTTGAATTACAATCAAATTAATAATCTCCTGAAAGCAGGAGAATAAACATAATACAATAATTAAAGATATGACTGTCGAGAATTTGTCATTTTCAAACTTAAAAATTGAATATATACAAATCAAAAATTTCTTGAAAATAATATTTAATGGGAACTGAGATATAAGTATGGATACATGGTATATTATTCAGAATGTAAGTTGAATAAATTAGACACATGATCATTGTTAGAGATTTGAATTCATTGCGAATATTGTTGTATAACGCAGGGCGAGATAAAATTAGTTTTTTTTTTAATAAAAAATATCATATATAATATGCAACATGATCATGACTGCTTGTTGCTTCTTACCAAAGGAAAAGGACTACTTTTTAATATAAATATTGTCAGCAACTAAAACGTTTTGTTAATATTTTTTATAACATCCTTTGAATATTATTACAAAAAGCTTATTAAATTTTAAAATCCACTACTCCTTTGTACCAATGATTATGATTTACAGTAGCAAGGATTCAGCAGCATAAATGCATCCTTCCTTATTATATGCAGAAAAATATAATAACTCAGTTGCACTATGAACTAGCTCTGAGAGAAAATAAGTTAGTGTTCTTGTACGTATGCTTTCTGTTTCTGTTTAATTTTGCAACACGTATGGTAAACCTGCTACGGAATATATCATATAAAATTTTCCAGCATTTTCCGGGTCACATGTAGCACAGAACAGGAAATGCCTATCAATTTCACTGGAACGTTTTATTTTGAAAACAAAAACTCTATACGTTTTAGCACTGACATCCTATTTAACTTTGACATTATCGTTTTATATAAAGAGAGTAGATGTTTTTCGCAGTGTTTTTGCTGTAGGTTGGGCTGTGAATGTTTTGTGTTGTGCGTAATCTACAAATGGTAACTGCTGCAAGAATAGCAAACACTCAAGTTGTAAATTTGAACTTATGTTATTTTCATATTATTTTCTGTTAATAATTAAAAATAAATAAATGTTCAATTGACAGCCAACAAAGAAAATTATTTATTTATTTATTATTTATTAATTATTATTTATTATTCTACAGGATAAATCCCAATTACAGAATAATATTACATGTAATAAGTGTACAGAGAAATGCATATAATGTAAATTAAATAACATAAAAAAAAATACGCAAAGAGAAAAAACTAAAAATGTGAAAAATACAATACAAAATTTAATTGACACAAGCATTGAGTTTGCGTTTGAAAACAGTGAAACTATCATATAAATCAAACTCAACACAAAATGAGTTAAATACTCTACACATGGAATTTAGAGCTGAATGGAAATGTGAGTTTGTACGATAATTTTCACAGCGAAAAGTAACCGAACTACGGACATTGCATGGTCGAACATAAAAGTTAAGATACGTAAGTAATTCGTTATTATCTATTATATTATTTACCATTTTGCAAATGAATATAATTTGATGTTTAATCCGCCGCGTTTGTAAGGATTCAATTCCAAATTCCATCAGTAGATCATTGTAAGACATATTAGGCCATTTATGATTAATTCTAAAAAAACAAATGTTATAAAAATTTTTTTGGACATTTTCAAGAGCCGTAATTTGATACAAGTGATATGGATTCCAAATTACACAACCATATTCAAGCTTACTACGAACTAGAGATGCAAATAAAGAAGTAAAACTTTTAATTGTTTGAAAGTTATATGTTGTTCGTAATAAGAAACCCACATTTTTACATGCTTGAGATAAAATTGTATCAAAGTGTAAAGTAAACAAAAAATTGGATTGAAAATAAATACCTAAGTCTTTAACAAATCTCACACGGTTCAATGTAATATTTCCCATCAAATAGTTGAAGTTAATGACTTCTTTTTTCCTAGAGAAGGATATTACTTGACATTTGTTTAAATTGAAATACAGATGATTTTTTTGTGACCATTGATATATACTATTTAAATCATTTTGGAGTTATAAGCAGTTACAGACAGTCTTAATAGAACGAAATATTTTAAAGTCATCCGCAAATAGTAAACATTGTGAGAATTTAACAACAGAGACAATATCATTTACAAACAATATAAATAATAAGGGACCCAATATACTGCCTTGCGGGACACCAGACTCAGAAACATACATATCAGAGCAAAAACCATTAACACAAACATATTGAGTTCTATTGAATAGATAGGACGAGAATAAATTCAACAATTCAACGCAGAAACCAATTGATTTCAATTTTTGAATCAATAAAGAATGCAAAACTGTATCAAACGCTTTAGAAAAATCGGTGTATATGACATCTACTTGCTGATTATTTTCCAAAGCGTTACCGGTGAAGAGCGTGAAGTTTAATAAATTAGTAATGGTTGATCTACCCTGCATAAATCCGTGTTGTTGAGGACTAAAAACATGAGGTATCTGACTTTGTATGTTCCTGTGTAGTACTCTCTCAAATATTTTAGCAAAACAGTTTAGGCACGAAATTGGTCTGTAATTGCGTAGCTTGCCTTTATCACCCGATTTAAAAATGTTAAATGTCTTGGGTTTACAATAGAAGACTTGTTACAATGGTCAATACATATAAATAATCTGTCTATAAAACTGTCCAAAGTATGTTATTTAATTAAGCATGTAAAATTGTCGTGTGACGTAAGTACTTGTATTATTGCCTATAATGCTTATTTTTAATCACATTTGCGATATGGAATAGTTTTTTGAGGATCCAGCTCAAAATGCAGTAATCTTCTAACAATACAAAAGCGAATCATTCGAATAATAGCTGGTATTGGATGGACTAAACATTGTAAGAAGTATTTCACAAAATATAAAATTTTAACTGTCTATTCACTGTATGCTTTTGAATTATTACAGTAAAAATAATACAAGACAAAAGGACCAAATTATAGCTAATATTATTAAGTTGTGTGATTATTAGCTCTAAGCTTGGGTATGATTCCCTCATAATCAAAAACTGTGTCACTGTAGACGAACCCGGTTGTCAATGCCTATATAGGAGTCTCTCGGAACGAAGCTACGCTTAGACACTGTGACAGAAAAATTCAGTTGATGCCATATTTCGAACACAGGTGACGTGGTGTAGCGGTTAGCATCTCTGCCCGGTATGCGGAAGGTCCCTGGTTCGAATCCAGGCGTCATCAGAATTTTTCTGTCATAATATAAATTAACTTTAGTCAAAAACTACAGGTATGATTACCTTTAATAATCACACAACTTAATAATATTAGCTCTAAGCTTGGGTATGATTCCCTCATAATCAAAAACTGTGTCACTGTAGACGAACCCGGTTGTCAATGCCTATATAGGAGTCTCTCGGAACGAAGCTACGCTTAGACACTGTGACAGAAAAATTCAGTTGATGCCATATTTCGAACACAGGTGACGTGGTGTAGCGGTTAGCATCTCTGCCCGGTATGCGGAAGGTCCCTGGTTCGAATCCAGGCGTCATCAGAATTTTTCTGTCATAATATAAATTAACTTTAGACCAAATTATAATTTATCCGCACTATAATACAAGTACATATGAAAAAGGAGTGTATTATATGTCTGCTAAATTGTACAATTACTTACCGAATAATCTAAAAAAATTGAACAACAAACAATTTCAAACTGAAATATTCAACAAACTGTCAAAAAACCATTTGTATAGTCTAGACAATTTCTTTTTAATGGTATTCTAAATTTATAATATGTATTCTAAAATGCGTTGTATGTATTGTTTGATAGTTAATACTATTGTATTTGTTTATATTTCCCACACATGTACACATGTTTTCTTGGAAATAAACTTATTATTATTATTATTATTATTATATATCATCACGCCTGTTAGCCCATTACTAGATATGATATACTTCTTCGCGTGAAGTACGATTACCAGCCGTCAAATTACGCCGCTCAAAAATGTTGGTGAAAATGAAGAACCACAGGAATAGTTTTAATTTCGTGAAATTTGACGGTTGTGGGATTCGAACCGGAGATCTCAAATTCAAAGATTGACTAGATACCACTGAACCACCTACCCCATTCTGTTTATAATTAATTGGTAATATTTGAATAAACATAATAATGGTCGTGGATTTTGAGTTCTTAATTTGACAGTTTGCTGCACTAAACTATAAATGTTTATATAAAATTACTTCTTTCATTAACTTTTTGGGGAGCGTGCTTTTAAGGTCGCTAACCACATTTCATGTGAACAAACATCTTATTTAATAAGATCAGTTTTGCTGTAATCAATAATGGGCAAAATAGTATGAAAATATATTGTTTCTTCTATGGAAACTCAAAAAATATCTCGATGAATCCAGATCTTCTACTATAATTGGGATTGAGTTTCTATCGTGCAGAGTAGTATAAACATATTTATAAATAAATAAAAATCGTATTTATTCGACAAACAATTATAATATTATATTGTATATTTAATTTCACCAACTGAAGGCGTAAAATATAATATAAAGTACGGGAGGGAAGAATGGCACTTTCTTTATGAGGTATACACATAATTTTGGCTAAACTGCAGAATGAATCATTGAAATATCAAATGTTCAAAAAGAGTCCCTGCCGCTTCGACTTTTTAAAAATGTAATGGCTGGTATTAAAAGCTCAGTTCAAATTTGGTTTGAACTAAAACGGAATAACGGAAATTTTGACGTGATAACGTTCTAAGTAATTCTTCTTGATTACGAACAAAATACAAATAATTTGACATAACTGTCAGTAGTCATGTGTATAAAATAAATCTTTAAAAATTGATTAATTCTAATGTGGTACAATTTTGGTAAGTCATATAATTATTTTTTTTTAAATTTATATATCGGACCAACTACTAAGGTCATATGCCGATATGTCCTTTGTATGGTCGCCACGGGCGAGACCCGAACCCACGACCTTATGGTTGCGAGTCAGGCCCTCAATCCGCGCGACCATCACGCGGGACAAGTCATATAATTATTGCCAACCTTATTTTGTTCAAGTGGATTATTCTTAATTTCCCCATAATTGTTTTCGATACATTACATAAAATTAAAATTTTCAGAAATAAAAAAATAATTTAGAGAACATTTATTATTCTATTGACAGATGTCACCTGAATGTTACTAATATCAAATCATACCGTTTTTTCAGTTGCCATGAATATGGCTTTATTTTACTTCCCTAGGAAAGAAAAATTACTATCTTCCCTAGAGATGAATTGAGGAAAGAAAATTTAGCTTTCTTTCAGGATCGTAAACAAATAAAAATATCATAATTTGATATTGAACTGCAATTTATAATACTGTCTTTTCATTCCCGTTATTAATAGTTATTTACGCAATAAGTGGGATATAGACAAAATTATCGCATGCATGTGAAAGTTGCACAACGAGGCCGTAGGCCGAATTTGTGTAATCACATATGTGCGATAATTATGTAGTATCCCACGTATTGCGTACAAAATTTTATCTACGACTGTTCGGGATTTAAATTGTTATTTTTATAATTAAATATAAATTTAATTAAATTTTAAATCAAAGTAGCAACATGAGCTGATTGTTTTCTAAATGATAGCAATGCGTTGACAATCGCGACAACCAAATAAACAGAAAAATTTTGATTTTGCCTTTACGAGTGTGTAGAATAGTTCGATAATAGAAAATGAGCCTTTCAGATATAGATCTGCCTTCAGATATAGAAGAAGCAGCGTCAAACGTTATTTTGGATCTGGTTCCTCAAAAATCAAGAGTAAAATATCAACTGGCTTATGACAGGTATGAGAAATGGTGTGAAAAGAAAAAAATTAAAGATACAACAAATGAAAAGGCTTTGTTAGTTAATTTTGGGAGGAAAAGAAAATGTGTCTCCAGTATCACACAATATAGAAATTACTAATTCTACGGTAACATCAAATCATCCAAATGTATCAACATCTGGCATCAATTTATATAGCTGTAAAGACTGTGTTATAAATGTATACAATAAATAAGTTTTCTTGTGTAATTTTCTTTAGTTTTTTCCTACATTTTGCATTATCGCTTGCGCGTGCGGTAAAAATTCAAAAAACGCACGTGTGTGGTAAAGTCAGTCATTACCTGTGTGAAATGAGTGGGATATTAAGGATATATCGCACGGTCGTAGATAAAATGTCATTTAACGTACTAGTTTCTATGTTGACAAGCCATGACTTAGAATGTTTTAGTCACGGCTTGACGTATTAAGTGCGAGGGGAAGTTAGCTTCCAGCATATGTCATTGTAACTTTTTAAAAATTCATAAAACTTTAAATTTTGTTGTTGTTTTAATTTGCAATCGTAGAAAAATTATAGTATGTAACTAGTTTGATAAACTCTTTGTATAATTGTAACTAAAGAGACGTTTATAAAACATAATAAACTATTATCACAAGCAATACTTATTTATCAATAATATGTTGGAGTAATAAAAACCTAGCACCATAAACGAAAGGTCGCCAGGTAGAATATTTTAATTTTCAATTTTATTTTTATAGAAATTCTATGCTAAATTAAAAATATAACCTCTTTATTAAAGAATAATGTTTGTGGCATTGTTTCTATTGGAATTTAGTCAATCTATTGTTCAAAATTCATTAATTTTATTCAGTATTAAAGTAAACCTGCTAATTAACTGTGAAAAGAATTAGGCAATCACTATAAATTCATGTAATCTTAAGAGTAAAAATAAACTCGTGCCTTTATTCGCAATAGCAAGTTAACATACCCTCATATCACTTATCACAAAGCCTCTCGATTCTCGAAACGAGAATTGTCGATACGACAAATTGTCCCCCAATAGTCGTGCTCTGGTGCCACCATTCCCGAACCACCGTACGCTTAATTGCATTGGACAAGAATTTGCGTCATTTAAAACGAACCGGAAATTAGCGTAACCTAATTCCAGTGGCCGCCGTCCCCGCCAATAGCCATGCAAATTAGCGGCGATAACCAGGCATCGGGCGCGAGCCAATGTCGGCGTCGCTTGCACGGTTGCACACTCTGGGTCGGTGGACGCGGCCTCATAGCCACCGATTGAATTTGTCAGGTGCCATATGCATAGTAATGGATGCCATGCAAGGGAAGATACACTAAGTTCATTCAAGACTTGAGGAACGAGGAAGTAAGACAAAATTTAAGAGTGAGGTGGTAGACTTCGTGATGATGTTTAATGCGGTTTTACTGCGGTCAAATTTAATAAACAGTAAGTTTTGTAAAGGTTAAATGGAAATAATTTCAGTTGAATTATCTGGCTTTAATTATTTAACTGTTAATTATGAATGTGGTTGAAGCAAAAGTGGTGTGTCAGAATAGGAATGTTTGGAGAAAATTAATTGCGGGATAAATATGATGAATGAAGACAAGCGTATGATTCTTGATTTTAGATTCATTGGTTAGATGTTTCGAGTGTTTACCTGCAATTGTGTGGAGACCATCTTCAGAAACAAGCGCAGTGTACAGGAGCGAATGGATGAATGTTTGTTGCGTGTTGATGGATTTTGGTTGTGAGAAAAGAAAGAGTTTGTATAGAGGAAGTGTTAATGTGGTCGAATCGAGTATCGTGTGTCAGGATGAGAATGTTGACGGGTTCGTGCTACCTCATTTAATGGGATATAGCGTGATGTTATGTATGTATGTATGTATGTATGTATGTATGTTAAATAATAACGACATTTCGGCCATTATAAAAGTCAAATTTAACTCTTAAAAGTATATTTAAACTTCTAAAAAGTTTATTCTACTATAGAATCGTTACAGTGCTCGTAAATTAACAATGGTATTTTCATTTTATATTACTTATTCAATACTTTATTTATAATATATATTTAAAAAAGGATTCAATTAAATAATAATATTAAATAAAGAAAAGGCTTCAGAATCCAATATGTTTTTATAAAATATTTATTTGTGGACGTTTCGAGCTAAAACATTAGCTCATCATCAGCACTTTAAAATACAAATACAATAAATGTAATATAAAACTAACAAATTAATCAAAATGGCAAACCTTTAAAAAATGTAAAAGTATAATACAATATTTTGAAAATGTCAATAATAACAAAAAAGTTACATATATTATACAAAAAATAATAAATAATTAAAATAAAATATATAAAAATTAAATTGTGAAATTCCCTAAAAAAAATTAAGCATATTTTAAATTATTATACGCATTAGTTTGATAATTTTGATAATACTTTGTTATTTAAAACATTTTTCTATAAAGTGATCAAAGAAAACTCGTGTTCTATGTTAACCGCTTTTGGAAAGGTTTTCATGTTACTAGACAAGAAAACAAAATAAGCATATAGATTGATTATTTGAAATGTAAGAGAAACGATTTTCAGATGTTCCTGATAACCCATAAAATAATTTGAAATGCAAAATATAGTTAGTATTTTTAAGACATTTTATTATTATTATAAGAATAATAATGGCTTATTTTTGTTGTTGTCGTTGAAGTAAAACTATTTCTACTAAATATGAAAATGTTACGGATTTAAGTAGTAGCTATTTATATAAATATATTCAAGTTGCACAAACGTACTTTTTTGTCTCATTTCTCATTTTCTTTATTTATGTCTAGGCCGGAAGAATTCCAAGGGTTGGAATTTTTAATTGAATTCCGAGGCTGAAAAAATAAATGCCTTAAAACATTTGCGTGTTAAATTTTACCTGTGGTTCACCCTTTACTTTTACAGCTTTACACGTAGCACGTGAGTTTTAAACGTATATCACGTGACAAAAATATGCTAATTTGCTCAATTTTAGGGTCCTTCATTGCCGAAAATGTGTGATGGTTTGAATATTTAATTTTCACAGCTTTATAATATTGATTTTTTCTTTTAAACGCATATTACTTTCATTTTCAAATAGGCTTAAAGTAGATTATATTAAAATTTAACATTTTACATGATGAACTAATGTGAAATTTTCAACAAATTTCATAGAATTTGGTTTAACACATATTTAGTTTTCATTCATTGGTTTCATAAATATGTTTTCGCTTTTATTTAGAATTGCTTTTTCCAAAAAAAAAACTCAAATATTTCGTAGTGCTTTACTACGTTTTTGATTTTTTAAATAGAAAAATACTTAATAGATAATAGTTCACATCGAAATAATGAAGTAAATTTTTGAATTTACATGATTTCTATTTACAAAATAAAAAACTGGAATCATTATTTCAAGAGTAGTAGATATAAATTTAATATTCATCATCTTTTGTTTGAATCAGTGGTATCGAGTCAGTCTGTGGATTTGAGAACTCGAGTTCGATAGCCACAGCATATAAACAATTTTCACCACATCAGAACTACCCCTGTGGCTTCCTCTCCACTAACAACTTTGGGGACCGTAATTTGACTTCAGATAATCGCATTTCACGCGCATAAATATATCACTTAACGAGATCTGCGACGGCAGACTACCACACCTATAGGGTAAAAGGCGTTATTCATATTTATTTATATCTGCTTTTTAACAGTGCCAGAAATGGGCAGAGATGGGCAATGTTAATTAAATTACAATCCGCTAATTACGTTAATTTACGACAAAAAGTAAATAATTTATTCATAAAAATTATAGCGGGTAGTTGACATGAATATCATGACAACATATCTTATTTGAAACGTCTGACATCTGCCGTAGCAAATCTCGGCAAGTCATATATTTCTTCGCGAGTAGTGCGGTTACCAGCTGTCAAATCCCCCTAAAGATGTTAGTAGAGAGGAAGTCACAGGGGTTGATTTAATGTGGTGAAAATTGTATGTCGGCTATGGGAATCGAACGCGGGGTCTTAAATCCACATTCTAAATGTCAGGGAATTTTTTTATGTTGGTATCATCTAATTGTCAGAACTGTACTTTTCATTTTAATTATCATCAATAAGTTTAATTACACTGTACACTTTATTTAATAAACATAATTAATTTCTTTGTCTATTTCACGACTAGTCACTCCAGTATTATAACTTAAAAAATCAACATATTTTATTTGGATTTTACATTGCTAATTCAATTATAATTACTTACAATTTTGTTTAAAATATATGTATAAATATTCTTTGGTTGATTTAATGTGGTGAAAATTGTATGTCGGCTATGGGAATCGAACGCGGGGTCTTAAATCCACAGGTCGACTGAGTCATCTACCTTATTTAATTAATTGTAATTAATTACTGCCTATCTATGATAATGAATAAAAAACGTGATGATATATTTCAATATTTTTGTTTTAAATAAGTTACAAACAAACAAAAGAAGTTAGTCATTAATCGACGTTTATAAAAGCGCTACTATGTAAAACTTGAGTAAGAATAAATGGTAGGTATAGAGAATGAAGTAAAAATAATTCTTGTGTTTCAATATATTGGTAAGAGTACAAATCATAAATAGGTTTTCCAATGTTCGCATTGCTGTTTTTCTGAGTTCGTTGCCTACGTAAACAGAAAAAAATGGAAACGCATGAATATTAATTAATGTAGTAGTTTTCCTAAAAGACAAGTACACACGTTTTCGATTTTTGTTTGTTGTTTGGCCACTGTATCATAAATCTTTTCTAGCTGAAATAAATTTTCAAAAACAACCGTAAAACATTCAAGTAATAAATTACAATTTGGATTTTTTTAGGAGTAGCTAAAAAATGCAAAAAACATACATAGCATTTCGCTCGATTTCGATTGTAGTTTTTGCTCTGTGTGATACGGTTGATAATTGAAAACACTGCGTGTGGAATTACGCATTCCAAACTCAGTCGAATGCATGGAACTAATTATTTATTCAATACACAGCGTCATTAAAATATTTATGGCATTAGTTTGCCTTGCCGCATTCCATTATATAAATGAAATTTAATTTCCTTTGGAATCTTCTCTTCACTTGTTTTATAAATGATTCAGCCTACTTTTCTTTCGCGTCTTTTTCTCATAGTTCTTGCTTTACGAATATAAATGATGTTCTGTAATGTAATGAAAAAGAACTGAGACTTCACAACTATTTTAGGACGAGAATTCACTGAATTAAATGTATGGAATTTACATATAACACTGCGGAACTTGAGCTATGTGAATATCATCTTGTCCACCGAATTTTAAAATAAGGCTACCAAGGTCTTACGCTGCAGAATTTTATACATGGACTTAATAATCGATCAAGGAATCTTTTTAAGCGATACTCTTTAGATTTAATATGCTCATAAAATGTTTAACATACTTTAAAAATCTTATTATGTATTTTATTAATCATGACAAACACCAAGTCATTTATCCGTATGCGTCGGACATACGTTATCTATCAAAATCTGCAAATGCAATCATTCTATTCATAAATGGACAAAGAAATGTGGCTATGACGATATAGATTTACGTATCTATGAAAAATTATCTGCCAAATAGAGTCGGCCTGTGGATTTGAGAACTCAGGTTCGATTCCCAATAGCCAACAAACTGATTTTCAACACATTAAATTTACTCGTATCATATTTGGGGACCGTAATTTTACGGCTGGTAAATGGCCTTAACGTGCATAAATATAACATTTATCGAGAGTGCCACTGCCATTAGTAGGTAAAAGGTGTGATGATACGAATATATTCAAAAGTTCGAAAACGTTCTATTAATATTAAATCAATTCAGTATTAGTTTACTTGTTTTATAGTACAATAAATTACGCATTAAAAATTTTATGAAATATGTACTTATGAATATCCCAGAACAAAAGAAAGTTGTACAACCTACACCGATTTGTTTTTTATTAGATACTACGAAATTTATTAATAATTAAAAGAGCTTTAGGCTATTACTAAACTTTGGTGAAAAGTTTTATTGTTGTTAAACAAGTATGAGGCAATGAAACTAATCCGAAAGTTTCAGTAGATAAATTTAAACTAAAACAATCTGAACAGACTAATAAATTCGATTTAAGGTCAAGGGTAACAACGATAAATACCAAAGTTATTAATTAATTGTGTTGGTACAATAATATAAACGAAAGAAAGTTCTATATCAAGCCTATCCAACATAAATTTAAATTTTTTAATGTCCTATATAACGACAAAACGGACAAAGCCATAAACAAAATCACTCACAAGTAAAACTACCCAACTGTCACTCACCGATTTAAATGAACCTTGGTACACTAATAGAACTCTAAATAATATTGAACTCGTATTTTTTCTTCTTCCGGAAGTTGCTTTTTAACGGTACAAACCACCCCTGAAAGGTGGTGAAAGCAAGAATCGCCATAAATGAAGTTAAATAATACCAAAATATTACGCGTTCAACATTGGTTACTCAGGGGTTTTTAAGATCGCCAAAATCTATTTTAGGGGTCATTTAGATCATATGCACTTTTTAAAAGGGGTTAAAAGGGGAATGGGGAATGAAATTACGATATTCAACTGAAATAGAGGTTTAGGTTCAAAACTAGTTACTCGGGGGTTCTGGGGCCACTGTACTACCGATTTTCCTAGTCGAATGCTACATTATTTTAAGGCGTATAATTGACTAGCTTAAAGCGTCCAAGTATAATAAATACATGTAACTGTATTTTATATTTAAACAAGTTACACATTGTCGACAGGCGGATTCGAATTCGGATGACGTCACAGTATATTAAGAATTGTGCATTAACACGCTCGGCCACTACGCCTTATTTGAATAGTATATTAAAATATAATAATATTAAAATTTAAGTCATATGAAATATATTGTGAACAATTATTTTCATAAATATACTGTAAAATAAATGAGAAATTATGTGTCTAACCTTGTAGCTGTTTTGTAGTTTACCAAATCTGCCCACGTGGTTCCTCAAAAATGTTCCAGTCTCATGTCACTATAAATTCACATCACACACAACACGCACTAACATTTTGCACTAAACTACACTAATATAGCACTAAAAAACCATAAAGTTTATAATATTATCACTAAACAACGTTAGCAAAACGTATCACTTGAACAAAATTCATTCCTAGACTGACTAAATGGACGCTTGCCCAACGTAACAAGTTTAATCTTCGTTTTTAATAGCAGGTAAGGAATGATGCCATTCGATTATGCACCTTAATAACCTTCAATTTAGAATGTACTTGGTTGTAAACGATATTAAACTTTAATATCATATAAATTAAATGTATTTTTCGAATAAAATTCTATGTATTAATTACTATTTTGTACATATTTTAAAAGGCGAAATTTGTATTCACTATATTTACTCCTCGTAAATGTACTTTTATGAACTGTATACAGCAAACTTAAATATTTAAAGCAGTTTTTTCATATTATGATTTTATTTTATTATTTTTTAATCATTACGATGAATCATTCATTTAATTGGGTTTAAATTTGGTCCCTGGATATTATACATTTTGAAGCAAGGTATAATTGTTATTATAAATAATAGATATATGTTCCAGAAATAATAATAATAATATAAATTTCTATACATGAAATATATATGCAAAATTTAACTTCATTTCTCAAAAATTAAATATATTTATGAATTTACTGAAGTATTAAATAAATTGATATTTTTTTATACGACTATGAGAAAAGTATGTTATTTTAGCAGTCATTTAATAAAATGGTTACAGTTGAGAGCATGCTCTACAATGGCACTGTGATTGTTATTCAGATTTGTTAGATGGTATGGATATTCAACTGAAATAGAGGTTTAGGTTCAAAACTAGTTATTCGGGAATTTTTGGGGTCGCTGAATTTATTTTCAAGGTTACCCTTGGGTAACCAATGTTGAACGCGTAATATTTTGGTATTATTTAATTTCATTTATGGTGTTTCTTGCTATTACCACCTCTTAGAGGTGGTTAGTACCACTAAAAATAGGGGTTCAATATATTTTAGAGTTCTATTAGTGTACCAAGTTTCATTTAAATCGGTGAGTGATAGTTGGGTAGTGTTACTTGTCAGTTCAACGTCTGTTTGATGTATTTGGTTGCAACGTTTTTACTTCCTTGTACGAAGTAAAGGAAGTATTGTAATCGCGAAAATTTTCGGTTCTTAGATTTCAACGGAAATAGGTATTTTGGCCCTGCCTGAATCCATTTTGACTAATTTCGTCGTGCCGTCTGTACGTACGTATGTATCTCGCATAACTCAAAAACGGTAAGCCGTAGAAAATTGAAATTTTATATTTAGGACTGTTATAACATTTAGTTGTGCACCTCCCTTTTTGGTCATTATATAACTTCCAGAAGTGGTACTTTACTTGAAGCCTATAATAGATTTTCATGAAAAACTATATTCAAATATAATTTAAAACTTTCCAAATTTGGTATATAAGACTACTATATCAATGGAAATAACATAATAGATTTTGGTTAAAATACACTAACCGGAAGTGACATATTACATGAAGCTGCTAACAGTTTTTCTTGAAAAAAATGGTATTATTTTAATTTTAGAACTAAATTCTGCAAATAAAAGTTTTAGAGAATTAAATTCTGCGTCTAGCACATTAAGAATTTTTAAATTAGCCTTTTGCATAAGCGAGATATCTAAATTTAAATATTATATATATATATATTTTTTTCAATTAATTTTGCTATGGATTAGAACAAAAAATAAAAGATTTTATGTCAAAAATGTGCAATTAAAAAAAATCTATAGTTTAATACGCGTACAAGGAAGTCATGTGGTGTCCACATAAGATTTTTTGTTTATTATTTGTCGTTACTAGAAAATATGTTAACAGAAATTGTTTAATAATGCAACTTCCATTTAATTTATATTTGTCTTTTACGTAAAATTTAATTTTTTTACACGCGATTTATTTAATATGACACTCCACACACAATAATTTGATTAATAATGGGTTCATTTAATTAGGTGAGTATATAAAAGTTATATTTCTTTTGAATATCTCTTTTAAACAATCGACTTTTATTGTTTATAAATAATTAGGATATTGTCGATGTTACTCAGTATTTTCGTGTTACATTCCATTATTTCATTTTATCTTTCTGTGGAATTATAAATAATATAATTCGTGTCATTATTAGTCCCGTCAAACATAATTCCTCGCAGAAGAATATGAAAACGAAATAAATTTTAATAACAGAAACATATCGAAAGACTCGAAGCAAATAAAGTACTAAATTAGGACGCTTAGTTTAGCTTAGCACAAAAAAAAGCGGGAAGATTAACGATGGTGAGGATTATCCCGTGTTAACGTTAGCGGAACGCGACGTTCGGCGTTCAAACGTTCATTGTATTCGCTCCCGGATCCACAGCCAATGCGATGTTCATATCACTGCGTACCATCAAATGGCCTTAACCGGAAAGAATATGTGCGATAGAATCATTTCTTACATTTTCGTTTGGCTTTTTAAATTTGTTAAGCGATGTTAGTAGCTCTTATTAACTTATTGGTGGTAGTTATTTAATTTATCTTTTTCATATTTGTATTTCAATGAAACAAAATTATTTGGGAACTTTGATTTGACGGCTGGTAACCGCAGTACAGGCGTACAAATATAATAGTCCGTCAGTACGGTGGTGTGGATAGCGATACGGAATTCGATTCCAGAGATCCCGAGTTCGAATCGCACTTAAGCTAAAAATTATATAAACTATCACACTGCGGCACGGTGAGTGCGGACCCTGTACTGTAATTGGGATTACATTCCTGTACAGCGTAACAAATAAAAAAATAAAAATAAATAAATAATAGTAGTAGATTAAATTTGGAGAAAATTGTTTATCGGCTGTGGGGATCGAACCAGGGTTTTCAAGATCCACTGGCCGACTCGATACTTCTTATATTAAAATATATAATAAATATATCATCACGCCTTTTATCCTTTACTGGGTGTGGCACTCTGCTGAAGCAGATCTCGGTAAGTGAAATATTTCTTCGCGAGAAGTGCGGTTGCCAGCCGTAAAATCACAGCCCCCAAAGATGTTAGAAGAGAGGGAGCCACAGGGGTAAATTTAATTTGGTGAAAATTATTTGTCGCATGTGGGGATCGAACTAGGGTTCTCCAGATCCACAGGCCGACTCGATATCACTGAACCACCTATCCCTACTTGTTATATTAGTTATGAATATTTCTCTTGACCTGTTTTCAACCAATCATAATGCAAAACATTTTATACTGATAAAGTCCTATTTCTATAGAAATTTCTAGGGTTGTGCATTTGGCCAGTCAAATATTTTTCGGTCAATTTATCGACTTTTTGACCGGTCAATTGACCAAGAAACATTTAATAAAAATCACAATTAAAATTGTAATTTATTTATATAGTACTGTTTACTACATCCAATATTACTGAAAATGAAAAAGAAACAACAACTAATAAACAAAATCACATCAAATTCAAAATAAAGGGGAAAATAAAGTAAAAGACGTAATGAAATGAAATAATATGTATTTATTTTATTTGTAAAGTAAAGTAAGCAAATTCTCCAGAACCCAGAATACCAAACTAGATATATTCATGTAATAATAGTATGTACCTATTTCTACTGAACAACAGATGTCGTGGCGGTTCCATTTAGATTATTTGACCGTATTATTTGGCCGTCAAATATTTTTGGTCAATTGATGGTCAAATTAAATATTTTTTAAAAATAAATTTCCCTTTATTATATCTACATACATATTTTCAATTTGTACCTTGAAAATATGGAAAATAAATAATATATTTTATTCTTCAAATACCATCTTTAAATCTATTTAGGCACATGATTCACAAGTACGCAGCTCAACAATTATAAATAATAACGAACCAATCAGTTGGAATTACTTATTCATATCTGTGAAAAAAATGAAAGCCTAACAGCAACAGTTTTTTTAAATTGTACCAGCATAAAAATTCAAACAATCGATAAAAAATATTGAAAAATGAAGCAGCAGCTTTAAAAGTACCTTTAAAAATGTGTAAATATTCCTCTAACCATCATCAGCGATGTGATCGTATAATAATGATTAAAACATTAAGTTGAAATTAGTTTATCCGGTACAGAATATTCATACCCGCTAATTAAAGTTTTCAAGTGTAGCTTTACGCACTCGAGACCAGCTTGGTATAGAATTACTCGACATAGGCCACTTGATCAGTATTCCATGTAGCGTGACACTTTTTACCTGATACAACCATCAAGTCAACGAGATATCATACTTTCAAAGATAGAAGGCGTAAACATTGAAATAGAAGTAGTTATTTAAGTATTACTAACAGTTAGAGCTTCATCGGTTCAAGATCATTTACAATCTCTAATACTTACTGACTGCAATGCTTATTACGATTTTACACGACGTAATAACTAAATAAATTTAGAAACATTTGAAAATAAAAATAAATAAAATAAATATATCATCACGCATTTTACCCATTACTAGATGTGGCACTCTGCCAAAGCAGATCTCGGTAAGTCATATATTTTTGCGTGAAGTGCGGTTACCAGCCGTAAAATCATGGCCCCCAAATATATTAGAGGAGGGGGAGTCACAGGGGTAGATTTAAATTGGTGAAAATTATTTCATATTTTAAACTGTTTAGTTGCAGTTTTTAAAGTATATTTTGATAAATGCTAGGTATGTTAACGATGGAGAAACATTTAATTTGTATTTATTTGCCGGGTTCTGATTGGTAATTAATCTACCGAATGATCTGTATTTTGCATTGGAAACCCAATCGGAAGACATTTCAAACATCGGAATGTGTAAAATAGCTATTTATGTATTAAGAGCGTAAATGATTTTTTGTTACTCTTGCAGCTGCAATAGTGCAAAAGGAACAAAAATACGCTTGTGATACACACATAATTTTTTTTATTATTGCATCTTAAATAATTAAAAAATGGGGTAGGTGGCTTAGTGGTATCGAGTCGACCTGTGGATCTTGAGAACCCTAGTGCCGACAAACAATTTTCATCAATTTAAATCTACCCCTGTGGCTCTCCCTCCACTTACATCTTTGACGGCTGTGATTATAAATATAGCACTTACCGATATCTGCTGCGGCAGAGTGCCACACCCAGTAATGGGTAAAAGACGTGATGATATATTTATGTTTAAATTATAAAAAAAAGTATATGTACCAAAGGTAAATTTGCTCCGTCAATACTATGTCCAGTTTCTGTTTTGTTTGTATCCCTGGTAACTATTGAAGTAAGCGCGCATCTAATATCTTTTTCGCGCGTTGCTATTAGAGCCGCGCTACAAAATTACTTTTCGATTGCTGCACAGAAAGCGTCAACTTTACGATGACAAATGAGAGCGTAATTTTCAACTTTTTATAGCAATCGTAGAAAAGTATATTTTTTACATATGTATCAAAGAAAGTTGACATTTAAGGGTACAATTCGACCCACGAAAAACAACTTCATTACACCTATTTCGGCGGACTATTTTAAACCAATCAAATTATTAAATCAGTATACTTTAATAAAATAATTGACAAGAAAATGTGAAAGCACTAGAATAGAACAAATATAAATGTGAAAGCCCTGACCTTTTCTAAAATGTTTCATATTTTGAAATATGATAAATAAAACAAAATTAGAAATAAATGTCAAATATATTAAATTTAAAAAAATAGTTTAACAATCACTGAATTTAAAAAAGTCAAAGTGATAGAGGGTGATTCTTGACATTTGAAATTTAGCCGATTACCATTTTGACGTTTGTCATTATTTTCGATTCGTTACCATTTCTTTTAGTTATGTTGACAGAGCAAAAAATATGTACAAGATTTGATTAATAAGTGCTTAAATAAGAATAGAAAATTTATAAAATTCGCCCTTGTTGGTCCCCCTCTTCTAACTTATTCTCGTCCTACTATCAATATTGTATTATTATATATTACATTATTATTGTAATTTTTTATTAATGTTGTAAGGAAAGACAAAGAGTCGTCGAAAAGTTATCATAATAATTGCTTATTAAAATAGTTTTCTGAATTTCGACTAACGATGCTTTTGCAGACGTTTATAATAAAAAAATATTTTAAACGGTAATTGAATAGGAATCTAAATATAGAAAATACATTTATACAGCGAATGGTGAAAAAATAGTTTGAAAAAGTATTCCAATTAAGAAATATAGGTATACATAAATAAGTCGGAGTTTTCAACCTTTTCTTGTCATAGACGAATTATTAAAGTCTTATTGATTGCCAAATATATACTATATTTTTTTGACGATCTGGCAAAAAGTATACATTTTTAAAGAAAATTGTTATACATTATGATTCTATTGTTAATGCTCTAACTAATTATAACATTTCAAATGCCAAAAACATTTATTTTCTAGGTTATTTAGTTGTTAGTTAAAAGTTCAAAATTAAAATTTAAACCGTTAAACTAAAAGAAACATACGTCTCAGTACCTGTTAGTGTCTACAGAGGCAGCGAATTGAATGCTTTGGTTTCGTAAACGCAATAAACAAACAAGTGTACTGAGATGTAAATAGTAGTTTTCTGACCAATGAGGATTCGATCGAGAATTTATAACTAAATAGAAATTTAAGCACATTATTAATACATTTGTAGCAAGTTAGTTAATTTAATATATTGCACTGAAGGCGCAAATGTGTTTAACAATAAAAAACAACAAAGACAAAATTAATTGTCTTTAAATGCTCACTAGGTGAAACTAGGTGACCGTCCCGAGAAACCTGCGTTGCTGTTGACTAAAAGACCTAAAAACGCGGATCAGGGCGTAATGGCGGCATATGACCTGAGTAGTTGGTCCGCCAAAGAAGCCAAAAAAAAAAATAAATATCAAAATAAACACTTGTCTAAGTCTTACAAAATTCAGCCTCCAAGTCACCTTATGAGGGCATCGTCAGAGGCTGGCCAGCACAGTTGGTAACCATAGACGCGTTTCGCTCTTATTAGAGCTCATCAGTATGGTATAACCTACTTCTTCACCTAGAACAAAGTTCACGGGAAGAAGCTGGTGACGAAGGACTGTGCCAGCAGAGAATAAGATCTCTAAAGAACGGTAAGATGACATGAGAAGTTCTATCGAACCAGTAATGCCATCTACCGAAAAAAGCAAAAGCTACGAAATAGCAATTTAAATTAAAAACAACAAAGACAAAATTAATTGTCTTTAAAGGCTCACTTGGTGAAACTAGGTTTAATAATAAAATATCAAAATAAACACTTGTCCAAGTCTCACAAAATTCAGCCACCAAGTCACCTTATGAGGGCATCGTCAGAGGCTGGCCAGCACAGTTGGTAACCATAGACGCCTTTCGCTCTTATTAGAGCTCATCAGTATGGTATAACCTACTTCTTCACCTAGAACAAAGTTCACGTGAAGAAGCTGGTGACGAAGGACTGTGCCAGCAGAGAATAAGATCTCTAAAGAACGGTAAGATGACATGAGAAGATCTATCGAACCAGTAATGCCATCTACCGAAAAAAGCAAAAGCTACGAAATAGCAATTTAAATAAAAAACAACAATATTTGCGGCGTAGAATTATTTTTATCATAGATTCCAGGATAAAATAAAGTCCTGAATGAAGTTAATGTTTTTTGAACTAACAAAATAGAAATGAAATTCTGGAACGTGTGAAAGTCACAATCATCTATCTACAAAAGTACTGCACCTTCCGTCAGATTCGAAATTACGAATAGTTTCAATCTGTGCGTATGTCGTGCGTGTATTAAGCGATCTAATCCAAGGAAATTTCCTCAGATTGCGTGAACACTCCTCCTTCAGAACAGATCCACTCTAGAGTGTTTGAAGAGAGCTGATTTCGCGGTCGTATAATCGTCTTTGAAACTGTGATACGAGATTTCAATTAAAATTACCAGGTTATAATTTAAATTAAAATAAGACTTTATTCTAACTTTGCTAACTATGTTATTTAGATTTATCAACAAAGTTTTTGAAGGCTTCTACTTGCGCGACTCTAATGGGTTATTTTCAAGATATTGAAGATTCAACCTCGGAATGAAGATGAAGAACGTGCGTGGAATGTTGATAAGATAAAAACATTATTTAAATTACAATTTTAGTTTCTTTTTGATTGAACGCTTTATTAACATTTGGGTGTGGTAGCTTCTGTTATTCAATACTTTATAGTAAAAACTGAAAGTAATACTATATTTTAATGAAATCTGTAAATTTAGACACCATGCATTAAAATGGGGTAATTTTCTGACGGATACATTACTATAAACTGTAGATTATACCATTTGAAAACTACCCGTATGTCTTTCCTTCCACTAACATCTTTGGGGGACGTGGTTTGACGACAGGTAATTGCACTTTACGTGAAGAAATATATCATTTATTGAGATCTGCTCCGGCAGTTTTCTTTCAGATATTTTTATCGTTCAATTGAAGACACGTTGTGTAGCATGACATAAATTTTCTTTTATTTTTTCGTAAAGAAAACTATAGTTGCAATTTTTATGGAAATTTAAATAAAAGCCCAACAAGATCCAGGTTTCCAGATGCACATTTCCATAAATATGGAACCCAAGATTGATATTGTATGTTATGCATCAAGGGAGGGAAACAAGCGATTATTCCCGCGTATGAAGTTGGCGAACCGAGATGTAAGCAAGGGCCGAAGGCTCGAGCTGAAGTCGAGGTTTATCAACTTCACACAAGGGATAATCGCGCCCTAGGAAACACCGCAAACAGCTAATAATCGTAGTCTCTAGGGAGAGAAACATGCTACCTAGGGAGAGAAACATGCTACCCAGGGAGAGAAACATCTTACCTAGGAAAATAAACATAATGTTTCTCTTCCTAGGGGAGAAAAGCAGTGTTTCTCTCTCTAAAATTAGGAAATAAGAACGTGTTTCTTGTGCATGTGTTACGAAAAATTATTAGAAAACTCAAACAACTTCATTTGTTTTATTAAATTTAATTGACTGTAATTTGAACATATTTTTGTAAATTTTATATTTATTATTGTATTATGATGAAAAATAAACATTTAAGTTTCTATTGTTATCAATAATTATAATAGGTTCATTAAGTGCACTTTTTAGCTCTGCGGGGGACCCTCGTTTGCGATTGGCTAGGGCCCCGCCTAGTGTTAATCCGAACCTGATAAAAAGTATAAAGATCCCAGACATATAGGTTATGTTGGTATGCTGTATCAGTTCTATAATTTATGCGATCGAATCTAGATGACTTATAGTATATGGGACTATTAATGGCTGTCCTCAATGTACACAGGTAACTTGTTTAATGCCATAAGTTAAACTAGAAGTTAGTTCATCAATAGAGCATCAGACTGGAATTTAACAGCAGTGTTGCTATAGATAATAAACTTGCAACAACACTATATATCTTTGAACTACAGATACGGTAGTTTAATGCGAGCAATTATGAATTTTAATGACGTAGTATTAATGTCGTAAATTCATGACACTGTTTACCAACCAACTTCGGCAGAAACAAAATAAAATGTAGCTACAACATTTGAAAGCCGCGAGCTGTTTAATTTTTAATTAGATTTTTATTATTTGGGACGAGGGTTGGATTTATTTTATGATTAAAGTTACGAAAAAATAAACATTTCTGGTTATTCTGACATTTTTAGATTATCCTGATAAAAAGTTCTGTAAAGTACTTTGAAGTGTAAATGTGATAAGAAATTATATTGTTCATCATTTTGTAGAAGTTTTATAATTCTTGACAGTTGTCAGCTATCTGATCTTGAAAATTTGTAACGAAATTATATTTGTTTGCATTTGGAAAATATTAAAAGCAACGAATTTTAATATTATCTACAAGTTTACTTAATACACATAATAAATATTAAAATATAATTTAATATGGATAATAAAAATGTTTGGTGAAGGTTTTATAATATTTTCGGTAATATCAAATATTTAACATAGTTTCATTCAAAAATTTAATTAAAAGGGTTGTATCAAGTAATTTTAAAAATGTCATTCATTTTCTATTATTTCATATTTAAAACTTTGTATGAATCATATATTGCAATCTACTTTATTTATTTTAGGTAGATAGTATAAAAATTCCATATAGAAAAATAATTTTTGTTAGTTTGAAATCGCGAAAAAGGAAAGGCAAATATAAATGTTATAATTTTAATAAAATATTGTATTCAGTGAATTTACGCAACATATAGAGTGTTTCAATTAATTTTAGTTTTCCAACTACGTTTTCTTAAATTTTACTTTGATTTTGATAAGAATGCAATATTGGTATCATAGGATCATATTGTGAGTTTATTTTATCGTGAAACATGGAACTTGTCATCCCTTTGGTTATACTGTATCTAGGGTTGTGCATTTGACTAGTCAAATATTTTTCGGTCAATTAACCGACAATTTGACCGGTCAATTGACCAGTCAATTAACCAAGAAACATTTAATAAAAATCACAATTAAAATTGTAATTTATTTATATAGTACTGTTTACTACATCCAATATTACTGAAAATGAAAAACCAACAACAACTAATAAACAAAATCACATCAAATTCAAAATAAAGGGGAAAATAAAGTAAAAGACGTAATGAAATGAAATAATATGTATTTATTTTATTTGTAAAGTAAAGTAAGCAAATTCTCCAGAACCCAGAATACCAAACTAGATATATTCATGTAATAATAGTAAGTAGCTATTTCTATTGAACAACAGATGTCGTGGCGGTTCCATTTAGATTTTTGATCGTTGTATTTGGCCGTCAAATATTTTTGGTCAATTGACCACGGCACAACCCTCTGTATCAAAGTGTTCATTATAAAATAAAACATAGCAAACTAAATATTTTAAATAAACTATTATATTGAACGTTTGTAAGAAATACAAATATATAATAATTATAATAAATTTTCTAAAATCCCTGTATTCACGAATGTCCTAATCGATTATAAAATTCAATCATATTATTAGATATTTATGCAGCTGTAATACTTTCAGACACTTTACGAATCTAAATTTTTAATTCTACTAAATTTAAACTGTTGCTAGTGTGTACTTTGGATTTTAAATATCACTAGTAAAAAAAAGTGGTGCTAAAATTAAGAGACCTAGTAATCTATTCTATTTTTGCATCGTTCGGATTAAAAAAAAATGTGAATTTTAAGTTAATTTTTAAAAATATTTCTGTACAATTTTGAGCAGTGTATATAATGAAGGTATTATTTGCCTAGCAATCAGTACTATTCTAAAATTATCAATTATATTTTACCAGTTATTAAATTCTAATCACTTTTTTCATTTAGAACTTTATTAAACAATAATTGAGAGAGGATTAAAATTGTTTAAAATGTTACTAATGCATTTTCTGTAACATAATAAAGTAAACATTCGATATAATCTTGTTATAGCGTTTTTCAACTTTATGATATATTTAAATGTAGATTTTAATTCAAGTTAGTAGTAAACTGTTCACTTTATTCAAAGTTTGCCAGATGTAAAAATAGTTAAATGTGACAAAAGCCAGTGAAGTGAAAATCAATCTCATCTAGGAGAATCGAAAACTGGAAGAATCTCATTTTGAAAGAAAATGCTGCAACTGACGAAAGCAATTTCGAACTTGCTTGAATATATCATCGCAAATATACACAAACACAATAGCTGTATCAAATCAAATACGTAGACAGTGCCGTATTGTTCCCACCAAGAAAGAGAATAACAAAAACAAATATTTAAAAGTTTTATACTCAAAACGCATGAAAATAAATATATCATCACGCCTTTTACCCGTTACTGGGTGTAGCACTCTGCTGTTGCAGATCTCGATAAGCATACGACAGTAGTTTATTTACAATTAATACAATGGATATATTATTTTGTCTCTATTGTCTATCGTTATCAAAGATTTTAGATTTTAATATTATGTATCTATTATATTTATTTATATATATATATATATATATATATATATATATATATATATATATATATATATAAGCATATATTTTGGTATGGGTCTATGGATTTGAGAATTTTAGTTTAATTTCCAAAACCGACAATCAATTTTCACCAAATTAAAATCTACCGCTGTGGCCCCTCAACCCCTAACATCTTTGAAGGCCATGATTTGACGGTTTGTAACTGCACTTCACGCAAATAAATATATCACTTACCGAGGTCTGCTACGTCAGTGTCACACCCAGTAATGGGTAAAAAGCGTGATGATATATTTACATACATACATAACATCACGCTATATCCCATTAAATGGGGTAGCACGAACCCGTCAACATTCTCATCCTGACACACGATACTCGATTCGACCACATTAACACTTCCTCCATACAAACTCTTTCTTTTCTCACAACCAAAATCCATCAACACACAACAAACATTCATCCATACGCTCCTGTACACTGCGTTTGTTATTTATTATATTTTCTTATATTTGTACATTTTGCTCGTAGCCATAATGTACAAGTAAAAAACATTGTTGAATCAAAGCTTCTGAGTGTTCAGTATACTTCCTATCCGTAATTAAATAAAGACAAAAACTCTAATTAAAAATGTCTCTATCAATGTTTTTCTTCGCACAAAGGCAAATATATTAACAAAAAATCAAATTAGAAATTTATAATTAAATTTAATCAATACTTATGTATTTTAAACTTTGAGTTATAAACTGCTTTTTTGTATATTTCCATTCATTCTATAACTCGATCATTATCTAAAATGAATCAATATTTATATTTAACTTACTACTCAAACTAAAAATATATAAGCAATGACAACTAAACTAATAGATTTATGTCTGACATTGTTATAACTAGACGATTGATTAAATTCACAATAGTTATTCACGCAAAAGGCAGGAAAGTGTTCAATCACAGGATGAGTACGAGACAGCTTACGAATCCTGTACGACGCTTTATTGACGTGTTACGTATAACATTCTACCTGAAACTTATAAACAAATAATACATATTTTAAATTAATTTAAATTATAAGAAATATTTGACTTACATATTCAGTCAGTATTTGATGTTGCTAAGTAACTAGACACTCATTCACGCTTCTTTCATTACCTGCCTAGGCAGGCTATATGTTATTTTCCTGACTAGGCATGCGAAGCGAAGCTTTGCTAAGTCTTAAAGGTTAAGCAAATATTTGTCAGTTTCAGGTAAAATTATTTACAGAAATTTGAACTTTGTAGCCCCGGTTTTGACAAAAACGGTTGCACAATATTTACTAACAATATTTCTGTATTAGAAAGGGAACAAAATGCATAAAATAAATGACAGGAACAGAATAAATAATTTTAGCCATTGATAAGATAATCTATATTTCTGTATAAATAGACCAGATCTTTTGTATGCCACCGGTATCAAATAGTGCCAGTTTTCCCCTGAATGAATTATACAAATGTAGGTTGTTTACTATTTAGACTAGAAAAGGGTAATCATATTATTATTATCATATGGAGTAGATGGCTCAGTGGTATCGAGTCGGTCTGTGGATCTTGAGAACCCTGCTTCGATCCCCACAGTCGACAAACAATTTTCACCAATTTAAATCTACCCCTGTGCTCTCTCTCCACTAATATCTTTGAGGGCCGTGATTTGACGGCTGGTAACCGCATTTCACGCAACAAAATATATCACTTACCGAGATCTGCTTAGGCAGAGTGCCACACCCAGTAATGGGTAAAAGGCGTTATGATATATTTATTTATTTTTATTTTTATATTATTAAATGAGTGAATTTAATTAACTTCTCAAATAACAAATGTAGCATAACAATCTGTATAATGCAAATTAATTCCTTTATCATTTAATTATACCGTCCCCAAATTACAAATATACCCTTTGCCAAACATCTGACATCTTTGTCAATAAACATCCCTTGGAAATAAGTCGGCAACATTGCGTATCCATCCGTTGTCTGACAAACCATTGCAGTGCGATAATTAACATAAAATGTAGAATTCATCCATATTATATTTGCGAATGTAGAGTCGCAGGCAGTGAACATCCTGTTCCAGTCGAGGGACAGAACAGACCACTTGTCGGAACAACGCGTCATGAACACGTGTTACAGGCCCGGGAGACTTTCCTCCATTTGAAATTCTAATATTACAAAAATAACTACCCTGTTTGTAGTTGGCTGACGGAGAAGTCGTCTCCGATGTCTGTTTGCTGCTGTGGGTTTACAGAAGCCAGTGCGATAACTACTTTACACATAAGGTGTTATGATATAATGAACTTTGTCTGCCGTATAAAATTAGCACGTATCACAACGCGCCCCCTTTATCCGTTTTTCCTTTCGACGAAGTTCGTATGATGCGCTGACATTCTGCTCGAAACACCAATGTACGAATCTTTTGTTTTTCGTCCAGAATATTTTTGTTCGCAAGTATTTTTTTATTTGGTTATGAATTTTTATGTGATACGTTCACAGACTTGATTGAAATAGAAATAAGAAACAAGAATAACTACAGACAGAATTTCATACTCGTATAAAATAAATAGTAAATTAACGTCTACTACCATATAAATAGTATTTTTTCAAAGTTTTTTCAATAGTTTCAATAGCATTATACATAATTAATGTATATGTTATCCCGCGGGATGGTCGAGCGGGTTGGAGCCTGATTCACGCCTGTAAGGTCGTGGGTTCGGGTCCCGCATATGTCCATTGTAGTTGGCCGGAAATATATAATAAAAGAAAAAAAGTTATACATGCAATCATTTTTCTTAACACTAATTTTACAAAATTCAAAAGAAAAAGTTTTAACGACATATTATTTGATGAACTGATTACAACGCAAAAAGAATTTTGCCGAAATTCGCAAAAATAATTGCACATTACTTGAAGCATGGGGTAGTGTATCGAGTCTGCCTATGGATTTGAGAACCTGGGTTCAATTCTTGCAGCCGACAAACAATTTTCACCACATTAACACTACCTCTGTGCTCTCCTTCACTAATATCTTTGAGGGCCGTGATTTGACGGCTGATAATCACAATTCATGGAAAGATATATATATATATATCACTTATCGAAATCTGCTACGGCAACGTGCCACACCCAGTGCGAATATTTTACTGTAACATAATTAAAATTATGAACTACTATTACTATTGTTTTTAGTTCTGTTATTTCATTTAAAATTCCACGTTTTCTTCATTTAGAACTTAAATAAAATATTGTTTCAGTAAATATGAGTTCTGCACTATGGAAAACCGAATTACTAAATAAACAGTAAATAATTTGCAAAACTATTAACTTTATACAATTAAATAACGAATATATGAGGAATAGAATTACAAATAGCAAAGTGGCTACATAGTACTGATTACGTAATGTTCTATTTTCTAATCTCATTTACCAACTGTCAAACTAAAGCATTTATAATTAATAATTGCTAAATTATAATAATTTTATTTTATTTGCATTTGAATAGTAAAGAAGTGTTTATTTAGCTCTCTAGGGGTTACGAGACTTTTAATTAATTTGAATCTCGTTTATTTAAACATATAACCGAAAATTCATGCGATTGATTTGAATTTTACTATAAGCTGTAAATTCTCTGTATTTTAATTGAGATTATTATATGTGCTACTGTACAAAACAAATAAATGAAAATATCATAGAATTTCAAAAAAATTTAAATTTGAATTTACATTGGTTAGAAAAAATGCATGAAATATTATTCAATGGTTGATTATTGTATTATTCGAAAAATATTGAATTGAAATAAAGTACAGAAATTGAATGCTACATGCTTTTGTTTATAGGATAATACCGTTAAATAGATCCTGTTTAATTTCAGATTAAAAATTCTATTGAAATTTATTTTTGTTTTCATGCTCTCAAATTTATTAATTAATTCTTTAGTTCAATAAAAAAAATTCATACCATTTATTTAATGTCAACATGTAGCAATTGTAGGTCATATACAACTGAAAATTATTGAAACCTAAAGTTACATCCGGTATCCGAGTTCAAAGTTCATTGTACGATGTAATTTACTTATAATTTATTTGTGATATAAATTAAATTAGTGACTTTAATTAAACATTGGATGGTACTGCGAGATTTCCAACTATCTGTTCCTTATATATGTTATACCTATTAGAATACTAACGAGTCACATTCAGATATTGTATATACGATGTAATAACATTTGAAAATCAGAGTTATTCTAATATGACACAAATTAGATATTCAATTGTATTAATTCGTTGCTCTAACGAAAAATATTTCAGTCGTCTAATAAAATATTGCAAAAGGTTTTGCAATATAAATGATGAATATTGCAACAAATCTAAAAATTAACTCAAATTTTTATAATAACTTTTCTTTCTAATATCTAATTAATAATTTAAAAAGTATTAATAATGTACTTGGTTCATCATCAGTGGTTGCCATAATTTAACGGCTGGTTGTCATCTACCGAGATTTATTAATAATAATAATAATGAGTCCCATCATTCCGTTTCGGAACATAGGGGCCGGACACACCGAGCCGCAGTTTTTACACTGCCGTACTGCCGGTTTCTTTAGTCAGATTATTTAGGGCATATAAGTGACTAGCTCATAGCGCCCGAGTGTGATAAATACATGTAACTGTATTTTTATATTTTACGACAAATCACACATTGTCGGCAGGCGGATTCGAACTGACGAACCTTGGTTCGGGTGACGTCACAGTATGCCGAGAGATGTGCCTTAACACGCTCGGCCACCGCGCCTACTATTTATTTATTAACCATAGAATAAAAAAAAACAGTTTGATACATCATTTCAAATGCGATAAGAATGAGATGGGTGCAAGATTATTGTACGTATTATACAGGCTGTTTCAAAATTTATGTCACTTATTTCATATGTACTGATTATGACACAAAGATTTTTTTTTAAATTCGCAAAATTTTTAGCGACATTGGTTTAAGGGTTATTTCTAATATATTAATAATTATAATTATAAAACTATTAATGGGTATTTTTCTGATATTGTATGATGAATAAATGGATTATTGTATAAATATATAAATATATCATCACGTTTTTTACCCATCACTGGGTGTGGCACTGTGCCTAAGCAGATCTCGGTAAGTGATATATTTTTTCGCGTGAAGTGCGGTTACCAGCCGTCAAATCACGGCCTCCAAAGATATTAGTGGTGGAGGAGCCACAGGGGTAGATTTTTTAAATTGGTGAAAATTGTTTGTCGGCTGTGGGGATCGAACCAGGGTTCTCAAGATCCACAGGTCGACTCGATACCTTCTGAGCCACTTACCCCATGGATTATTGTAGTATTTATAATTATAATTTAATTATTAATATATTAGAAATAACGCTCAGAACAGTGGCACTAAAAGTGTTTACTTCAGGAAAGTGCACTGTCGGAAAAAATTCTGCTTCATAATCAGTACGTTCAGAACTGACTGCAGTGTTTATCTATAAAATAGCTAAATAAATAATAAGAGATATAATAATTATAGAACATCAAGAAATATCTATTATGACACGAAATCCAATAAAAGTTTTACAAAACATCAATATCCTGTACGGGCTTCGAACACAAAATCTACTGTGCTTAATGGTGGCCAAATATAACAAATAAATTTAAAACGGATTTAATAGTACTTATAAGATCATTACTTTTTATTCTTTTTTAATATTCATCTTAGATCAAATTAAATTTTAAGATGATTGGTTATTTATTTATTTTTTTGCTACTCTGAGCAAAAGAAAATTAATCCCAAATACAGTACAAAAAGCTTATAGTTGAATCTGAATCTGAATAAATAAATATATACAAAATCATATTATAACATATTTAGAGAGGAAAAACCCAAAATTAATATTATTCTTATAATGGACGAACGTAAGATTTGAATACTTCCATAACTCCGTCAGTCCGTCAGTACGGTGGTGTGGATAGGGATACGGAATTCGAATTCGGAGATCCCGAGTTCGAATCTCACTTAAGCTAAAAATTATATAAAAACTATCACACTGCGGCTCGGTGAGTGCGGACCCTGTACTGTAATTGGGATTAAATTCCTGTTGTACAGCGTAACATAAATAAATAAACTAGTTTTAACAGAACTTATGAATTCTTGGTTGGTAGAAGCAAGTTGCACGAATCCCTGTTAGCAGAAATAATTTAATCTACTCCGTGATCTCCTAAAACTGACACCGGAGTTTAAAATCAGCTTTTATACTTCTAAATGTAGTGGATATCAAATCTCTAGCCGATCTTAAATTCATGTCGCATGAAGCCCATCAATAGTTCCTATCTACTGTTGTCGCCATTATTCGAAACAGATGAGTGAGAATCGTCGAAAACTATAATCCCTCTTCTTTTTACCTTTAGTCCAGTGAGTTCACTTCTCTTCTTCATTCTCGCCATGCGCGAGGAACGAATGAGCTTCGGACAAAAAAGAACGAGCACATTTCGTGATCGCTCGCGAATATTGTGCCAAGTACCCACCTGAATTTGATATCAACAGGAACAAGGAACATCCCTAGAGTCAGGGGCTTTATGTCCAACGACGAATGTTTGAAATTCCGCTAAGAAATGCGAGTTTTTATTTGTGAGATTTTATTTTATTCTTGTTTAAGGATGAAAAGTTTAAGCGTAATTTAGAAGAGACGATAAGAGTTTTATGTTTTATGTGATTCAATTTAATGACAGGAACAAATGGCTTTTAATTTAATGACAGTTTATTGTTTTCGCAAAAACTTTTCAGCAAATTGATGTTTGTGTCCAATATTCAATTAATTATTTTAATATTCTATGGGTAGAATAAATATTAATTGCAATTTGTTGTTTATTTGTTCAATGAAAACTAAATATTGTAATAGCGATATTATTAATATAACCTTTTCAGTTTACTACCTGGGCAATATATTATTCATTCTATTACATCAATATTTTTTGACAGTACTTTTTTAAATTATTTTGATTTCTGGGTACATTAAATATATGCTTTGTTATTTAGTGTGTATATAGGATTTCCAGATGCTAATAATAAAAAATAGATGTAACTAGCACCAATACAAGAAAACTACCAGATTTGAATTTTTAAATTTATTAATATTTAAAATTCTTTCACATATATTCGTGTAACGATTTTTGATTGAAATTTTCAAAAATGAAGCCTATTTTGCCAAATACATATAACCATTTAGCGAAATATATGTTTTTTTAATAAATAAATTACATTATTTCATGATACAACTAACAGGAGAGAGATAATTATTTTATAAAATGTAATTAATTATATAGTTCGAAGTAGAGAATGTTTAAAAAAATATATTATTTTCGTAACACATGCACAAGAAACATGTTCTTATTCCCGAATTTTAGAGAAAAAAACACTGCTTTTCTCCCCTAGCTGGCATGTTTCTCTCCCTAGGGACATGTTTCTTTCCTTAAGGACTACGATTATTAGCTGTTTGCGGCGTTTTCTAGGTAACTAGTTACGCAACCCATATTTGACATTTGTCGCGATAAGACAGTAATTTTTGTGCACTTGTTACGAAAAATATAATATGCTTCACGGGAGGGCGCGATTGTCCCTTGTTTCCCTCCCTTGATGCATTACATACTATTTCATAACAACAAAGACAAAATTAATTGTCATTCATGCACTTGGTGAGACTAGGTATAATAAAAGTATTAAATAAAACTCTAGGCAAAGTCTCACAAAATTCAGCCTCCGAGTCACCTTATGAGGGCATCGTCGGAGGCCGGCCAGCCCAGTTAGTAACCATGGACGCGTTTCGCTCTTGTTAGAGCTCATCAGCTTCTTCACATGAACTTTGTTCTAGGTGAAGAAGTGAGTTATACCATGCTGATGAGCTCTAACAAGAGCGAAACGCGTCCATGGTTACTAACTGTGCTGGCCGGCCTCCGACGATGCCCTCATAAGGTGACTCGGAAGCTGAATTTTGTGAGACTTTGCCTAGAGTTTTATTTAATATTTTTATTATACTATTTCATGCATGTATTGTAAAATAAAATTTCCAAATTTCTACAAAAGTACTTTATAAGGAATTGAGGATAATGGATTTGTCTCAACTTTATTTAACAATTACCAAATATTATATTTTCTCAATCAAATAGAAAATATAAAGACAACGAAAGGAACAAGATCTAGATTCAAAACTCTTTGTTTAAAAAAAAACCAAATAAATTTAGCGAATATTGAAAAAGTCATGCTACTTAATATCAGTACGGGAAAGTTTAAAATAAGTGATATTAATTGTGAAACATTCGGTTTAATAATAGTTTATGGGCCTCTGGTATTTTCGGGCTCTTAGGATCCTCATACATTAACAGATGCGATAGGATATTTTCTGAGTAAATTCTCTAATCATCTATTTAATTATAATTTGTACTTATTTTAATATCACATAATTTAAATTTAGTATCAGTAATAGGTTTTAAATTCGTTACAAATAATTCAATAATTGTTTTATTCAAATGAAACATTGTCCTTGTCTTTTTAATTTCAAATTCATGTCACTTATCGGCAATTCCAGTGCAGAAATACGCAGCCATGAATTGTGATGGCCAATTAGAGAAGGCAAATAAAAAAGGTTCAGATGCAGTGCATGATTCACGATTCGGCCACGGGTGGGTAGCAGCGCTGTTGGCGGTGGTGAAGGCCCTTTAATTAAAGAGCCCTAACACTTCGTTACTTGGGCTTCGTTGGTTTTTCTGCAATGAACGTTCACCGGCCGATTGCTAGCACAAATCAATTTTGCGTGGCATCATATAATGCCTGTTTTTCGATGTACGCTGTTATTCATGATACTTTCAATGATATAAGGGTTTATGCGTTGCTTCACAGATACTTCAAATAAACCATATATTTCTTTAAAAGTTATACTGTATATCCTAAGATAATGTTGGCATGGAGAAATAATTTGGAAAATTAGCATATAAAAAGAATTTAGTATCAATTCAAACATGAAAGGTATTTTTCGATTGTTCCACAGAAAATGTCAAATTTACGATGATAAATGAGAGCGTAATTGGCCACTTTTCATAGCAATCGTAGAAAAAAAGTATTAATAAGATTTATTTAACTTTGTCACAAAATAAAATATAATATAAATAATAAAACTTTTTATTTCTCAAAACTGTTACGGGTAATGTAAAAATAAAGGCCTGGATGTATAAAATAATGTCAGCTAATCACATTGTCAACTAGGCGAAAAAACTGAATTGAAATAAAAAAGTATCTAAGAAATTTCAAAAACTATGACAATTCAATATTTTTAAAAGTTATAATTCTTATAGTACTACGTATTAAAATAATTATTATTTTTGTTACAAATTTTGTTTTACCATTGTTATTTAACTAACAGAAAGCATTTTAATGCTGTTATTAATTAATTATAATATAACAGTCAAATAATATGTGAAATATGATGTCTGCGCCATCGTGGCCAATGTTAATTTTTAACATACTGTTAGCAAACATCATATTTAACATGGCTTATACAACCGGGCTTATAAATAATAATAATAATAATAATAATATTTATTTTTGAGATGTAGGTACATATAAAAAGCGTCGTAAATAAGTCATTCTTTCCTTGATATACAAGTAACTATTACTAGAGTGAATCTAATAGCGGAAATTATAAAATTTTAATGAGCTTTTATCGTTAATTACAGTTCAAATTTTGACAGCAATATTAATTTTCTATATGTAGTTTCTTATTGTCTTTCTTAAACTAAATTTAGGAAATAATTGTGGTTAATACATTTTTCTCAACATTGTTTGAATGCAAAAAATACTTTTTCTATTTTGCGTTCATAAGGAAGTCATTATGAAACCCAGTTACGTATCGAAAGAACGTTCATTACGATACGCAACATTTTATTTTACACGGTTGGTAGTAGCGGATGACATACTGTATCTATCAAACTGGCCTAAATTGATTCGGTTTAAGTATCGCAGATTTTTTAAATTTCAATTTATAAAAGATGCAAAATAAAAAAAAATAGAAAGAGTAGAGAGTAGAGTCCATATTATTAAAGTGCTATACTTTAATAAATTAGTACAATAATATAGCAAAATACGACTCCTGTCAGTGTTAAAAAATAAAAGTCTAAAAACTAATGAATTAATAAATTCTTTTGCGTTTAATATAATTTATGTACTACTCTTGAAATTCTTCTAAGTAATTAATAACAAACATATTCACTATATCTTTTGACAAATTCGATAGTTTAATAATTATAAAAAGCATTATTAAACAAATGAACAACAAAGTTAGTTTTTCACATTAGCATATTTTAAGAAAATAAATCGGCTTGAAGGCAGTTAAACACATAGCTTTGTATGCAACTCGTACATAATCGGACTTATAAGACCTGCCCCATTTATCAGCCACGCTCGCTGCACAAGCTCTGCCATAAATTACAACTCATCGAAAAAAGTCCTACATTATGTACTTGTTACATAAATACCTGTTTTAGTTCTATAAAATATGATCGTGGTCAAAGTTTACTCAAATATCTCTGAAAAAAATAGAAAAAAGCTCACAGTTCACGGGCACTTTGTACAGCACTCGGAGCTACGCGTTGGCTGCGCATTTGTCGGTTTAATTGTGCGAATTTGTTTTTATTTTTATCCTGTGTCCAATTGCAGAATATCACATCTGCAGTCAACTGCGTCAGCTCTCGAATCAACATATCGTGCTACTGTGATTTACATACAAATCTCAACAATGAAACATTGCTTGTTGTGACTTATCAACTTTATCAAGATATAAATTATGATTAACCAAATAAATAAATATATCATCATGCCTTTTACTCATTATTGAGTCGGTAAGTGATATATTTCTTCGCGTAAATTGCGGTTACCAGCGATCAAATCATGTCCTCTGAAGATATTAGAGGAGGAGAAACCATAGGGGGTACTTGTGGTGAACATTGTTTGTCGGCTTTGGGAATCGAATCAGATGATTAATATTTAATTATATAAATATGATTTAGAAATATTTGAAATAATTATTTCTACAAGTATTTTCATAGAGGGTGTAACTAAACCTGTGTAACAAAATTTAAGTGTATATAGTATCGGACGCGCTGATCATGAGTCAAAATAGTTGTTTGTGTATTAAGAGCGTAAAGTGATTCTTTGTTACTCGAGCATGGTAATTACAGCGCGAGAGGCAAGAGCTGCAATAGTGCAAGAGGAACAAAGACACTTTACGCTCGTGATATACACATAATTTTTTCTACGATTACATCTTAAAATTATTTAAAAACGTATAAGTATTGAAAATAAATTCATTCTGTTAACTGTCAATATTACAAGTTTCTGTTTTGTTTGTATCCCTAGTAACTAATGCAATAAGCGCGCATTTATAATCTTTTTCGCGCATTGCCATTGGAGACGCGCAAAAAAGATATATTTCGATTGTCAGAAAACGTCAACTTTACGATGACAAATGAGAGCGTAATTGTCAATTTTTCATACAATCGTAGAAAAAGAATTTTGTTGAAATTCGTAAATTAAAATATAGGTCTAAACAAATTAACAGTTTTGGGCTACTGGATTGATAGCTACATTTAGTACTACAACATTACACATGCACATTAGGTAACAAGTAATTACAAATTAAATAGGTGTAATACATAAAAGAATCAAATAATTTTGTTATTTATTCTGTATAAATAAAATAAATACATAAATATATCATGACGCCTTTTAACCCATTACTGGGTGTGGCATTCTCGTGGCAGATCTCGGTAAGTGATATTTCTTCGCATGAAGTGCAGTTACCAGCCGTCAAATTACGGCCCCCAATGAGCCACAGGGGTAGATTTAAATTGGTCCAAATTTTTTGTTGGCTGTGGGGATCGAACCAGAGTTCTCAAGATCCACAGGCCGACTTGATACCATATAAATATATATATATTATTTTAGTTGCGCTCTGTATGTATTCACATTAAACTAAATCAAATCATGACTACACAAAAATATTAATGGAACCAGATCCACAAAAGTAATATTAAATTGTGGTGAAAAATTAACATTTTATATATCGACTGCATTATTTCAAAATCCCGCAGAGCTTTAGACCCGTTCGTGTCAATGAAACAATATATCAAATTAATAAATAAAATTCAACAGAGCTTTTACAAAAAATTCATTTTAATTGTAATGTACAATACTGTCGAAATCATTTCCTGACAAGGTACAATGATTTGAGATAGATAAAATAAAATTGGAATCTATCACAGGATACAAACAGAGTATCATGATATATCATGAAGCAAATTTAATATTGAATATTGAATATCAAGCACGAAGTTCGTTGAACACTTTGAGCAAATTTAGCGTAGCGATGTAACAAATGAAAATGCAGCAACTGAGTAAACGTTCCTCCGGTAAATATTTAAATTGCGCGCGAAAACCTTGGAGAAGGAAAAGGGCCCGGTAAATTTTATTCGGTTAGCAGCTGCAAATATATCAGATGTGAATATTCATCTGCTGCGAAAACCTTATTTCGGTTTATGACATCTTTTTACACTGCTACGAAAGTAAGTATAAAATTCTACCGTTCGTTGTACAAGCACGCAATATAATCTGCTTTATATTCGCGAAAACAGACTTGATTACGATGCATAAACATAATACATTAACATAAAAAATCTCTTACGTTATTTTACGTAAATACACATATTCTCAAGGAGACATTCTAGAAGTTCATGTCAACGAAAACCTGTCTTTTATTTTCTATTTTACAGACATGTTTGCCAAGGATTTCGAATAAATTCAGAAACAAATAAAACTTGAAATATAGAAAACTACTACAAAAAATAAGAGCCATAAGAGATATCTATAATTGGTTTTGAAATCTCTGTTTCAATGGCAAAAAAACATGAAATATTTTCTAGTATTTTATCTAGTCCAAACAAAAATAATTTATCTACATCATCTTCCTGAAGAGCAGCATGTATAAATAATATATCATTTCTAGAAAACGATAGATTACGTTAAGCTTACAGCAAAATATAATAGATAAAAACAAGATGTTTAAAGAGATATCATTTATAATAATCAGTGTCTACATTTGTTCTTTTTGTTTGAAAGAAATTTGTCACAATCGCAAGAATAAAAATGAAACACAGAAAATGCAAAGAGAGAAACCACATCACTTCTTGATAGAACCGCTCAACGAATGTTATTTGTACTATGTGTTACATAGTTTTGTTCCTCACGTGTAGATATAAAATGATGTTGGAACAAAAGAGCAAAACTGAATTTCACTAAACTTTTTGAATTTAAACCTTTATTTGTTTTATCAGATACGTGAGTTTGGAATTTCAAACTAACAAAAAAACGTTTTAGTTGTTGAACTTTTTGACATTCACAAATGGATTACGGATTTCTAAGATGCCTTTTATAAACTAAATCAAGTGACTTTTTATCCAACTTTTTACGGAATGCAAAATATTATTTCTAGTCACATATTTTATGGTTAGGTGGCTCAGAGATGTCGACTTGTGGATTTAAAAACACGGGTTCGATTCCTACTGCCGACCAACAATTTACCACCACGTTAAAACTACCCCTGTGACTCCCTCACTACTAACATCTTTAAGGGCCGTAATTTTACGGCTGGTAATTACACTTTACGCGAAGAAATATGTTACCGAAATTTGCTACGGCAGAGTGCCATACCCAGTAATGGGCGAAAGGCGTGATGATATATTTATTTTATGTTTTATTATTTATTTTATGTAATTGATCAGTGTTGCCAAGTTAGTGGATTTTCCACTAAATCTGGTGATTTAGCGGTGAAATTTGGATTTTAGTAGTTAATGGTTCTCCTGGTGGTTTATCAGAATTAGTTTGTTGACATTTAAATTAATTTATTTTGTAATATAGGGCCTTGTCGACTAGAGGTGACATAGCTAGAACCCTATTTGAAAAATTCCGTTAAACGCCTGCAAAAAATTAGAACATTCTGTAACTATAATCAAAACTAATAGTGCTTGTAAGAAAAAATCATTCTTTGCCGTCATGTTATGCTCGAAAATACATTTTTTTTGACATTTGATCTTAAAATATCTTTTTGATTTTATGGAATTAAAGTTATTTAAGTATTTAATTTTAATTATATAAGAATTATTTATTATTTGTTGTGTGGTACAAATAGTTACAAATATACACCCGTTATTTAAATGTCATTTAACGCACTGGTTTCCATGACGCTAAAACATAACATCTGAATCCAGGGACTCGCACCGAAACATTATAAATAAAATGTCAATAACAGTTACCTACCACAACATGTCATGTACAAATTACCCTAAATTGACTCGGGTTAAAATATCGCAGATTTTTCTTTAATTTTAATTTATAAATGACGAAAAATAGGAAAAATAGTATAAATAACTAATTTAATAAGACTTTTATCGCAGTAGCACTCGCCTGCGTTCCGTTTTCTAACCTTGAACGCGTGCGAAAGAAACATGTTTTATAAAACTCGTTCTTTAATAATATGTACTATTTTGTTACATGATCAGTGCGTGCTATATGTACCCATACATTTTTTACCGAAGTATAAAAACACTCTCTATTTAGCTAAAAACAAATTTACCGGCATAAATGTATAGATCATGAGGTCTAAAGGCTCCGAGTTTGATCAAAGTGCAAGCGAATTTTTAAAAAACAAGTTTCGTGATTAATTTATCAAGAATACTAAACGGGAATAATTTTTTGCCAAACAGTCACCACATATACTACATGAAAGAAATTTTAAAACTGATCAATTAATTACGTTGTCCTTTCACAAAAAACCGTAATTACACTTACAAGTGCATTTATGTTGAAATATCGATGAAATTTATTATGAATATGACATTAACGTAGCAAAAATAAATGTTCACATTGAGCTCTTTACCAACATTTATCAAGTAGAGTACAATATTCAGCTATCAAATTACAGTACAGATGTTAGAGACGGAAATAAACTATCATCCTGTCGTCTGGATATTCACCCTATTAAAAAAGTCTTAATTGTTTCCGACAATTTCCCCAAAGTGTTATTTTAACGTCAACATCAAAACATAATCCTGATTGCTTCCGTATGTTCCTTCGTCAAGTTGTCTCCGAAGGCCGAGCGTTTCGGTTTTTGGGTTCGGACAAACCTTGATATAACGGGAAACTAATTCCCGTGTCTAGAATTGAAAAGGACTCGTAAAGCATTTGACCTGAGCTGGGCGTCGACCGATAGTCTCTTTCTGATCCTTTATTCTTCATTCCCTTTTCTCGATCTTTCGAATCAAATTCACTATAGACCGAATTCTCTGGAGATCTAATTACAATACAGCTGAATATATGTTTTCGAGCTTACAACTTCCTTGTTCCCAATGACGTTTTTATAACTTAAAGGTACTCGCAATGTTCGGATTTCTTTAACAAGCCAGAAGGAGACACGATCAATTTTCACAAGACAACACAATATAATAAGCGTCCAGTTCCGAGTCCTTCTTTTACCAAATATCCTTCTTTAACAATAAGTAAATCAACATATATGCATCTATGTTTCAGACAAAATATCAACATTGCAAAAATGAGATATGAGAAAATAATAGAATATTTGAGACAGGTGCGAGCAATAACATTTTCACTTTTTCCTTGTTTATTATACCTTTTTCCATGGAATGGTTAGAAAAATATGAAAACTCGGAGCGCTATGAAAATTTGGTAATTTTTACCATTCATTAGTACGACTCGACGTCAAACAAATTGAATTAGAATTAAATTAATTTGACTATACAAACATAACTTCAATACAATTTGACAAATGTAAATATTTGTTAAAATTCAAGTAAATACAAACATATTTTCCAATTAATTATTTATTATATAAATTTATTACAAAAATTATTTTAAAACGAACACTTGAAATTTTAGATTATATGTCAAGAGTTACGTACTAAGTAATATTTGAGAATATTTCACTCGAAAAATTTCAACCAATCAGGTTACAGTATTTTTTTAATTTCGACCAATCACAATCGAATATCAGTGAATATTTTGCACAAGTGCAATATCCGGGTATTTGCACAAGTGCAATACTCGAATATGTCAATTTGACAACACTAATGAAAAATGTACATTTGTTTAATAACGTTTCTAAGAAAATTGTTTTATTGCTTAAACCACTTGATAAATATATATTTTTTATCTAAAATTGCATTGGACGTTTATCAAGTGTTATGATCTGACAACTGACGTTTATATGACAGTTTAAATAAATATTAAATTATAATAATTAAAATATCGAATGTGAACTTTTTCTCGGGAAATATTCTACCAATATACCACTCGTGCAAGTCAAATACAATCAGAATATTTTCGCTCGTGCACGTTCGTGCACTCGAGAAAATATTCAGGTATTTGCCCTACACTTGTGATATAATTATTGAATATTTGGTTACTTGTTGTCATAGTTTCAGTTATGAACATATTAGGGTTGTATTCTACATAAAAATTAACTCTTTTAAAAAATAATAAGTATTTCTTATCGATGTGAAAAAATATCTTGCGTCCTACGAGAATCTACTGGCATATTACATTCCTCGGTCTTTGCTCAGATAACTTTGCATAAATACCTAAGACCGTGCTGAGAGTTAACAACAAATCATAAATAAGTAAGGAAAATAGTAATTTTTATCCTTGCGAGACCTGCATAGAAATAAATATATCATCATCACGCTTTTTACCCATCACTGGGTGTGGCACTCTGCCTAAACAGATCTCGGTAAGTGATATATTTTTTTGCGTGAAGTGCAGTTACCAGCCATCAAATCACGGCCTCCAAAGATATTAGTGGAGGGGAAGCCACAGGGATAGATTTAAATTGGTGAAAATAGGAGGGAATAAAAGCTTACTTTCGGTTAAGATCGTAGAAAAAAGTTGGTTTTGTGATATTAAATTCGTGCCATATATAATATCTTTTATGTTCGACTGCATCATATTACCTTGTTTTACGACACTGTTTACTGTCCATAATCGGGTACTTTATTGGACTAGTACGATAAAAATGCAAAATTGGACTGCTGTCAATGTCACATTAAAACAAAATTCAAAATAAATATTTAAACACCATTTTCTGTATGTATTATATGTGTCTTCATACAATTGTTAGACATTCTCTTGTATTACATGCAAGATCTTTTATTTCTTTTGGAACGTCTTCAATGTCTTCATCAATCTCAACACTTTTTTCACTTTGACAATTTGATAAATAAAGCAACAAATGCATAACAACGAAGCACACTTTGAGATGCAATTAAATGTTTTAAATATAGGTATTGACAATCATATTTAAAGAGAAAATATTCTTCATGCAGTCGAACATAAAACGTTGTATGCAACTCGTACATAATCGGACTTTATAGACTCGCCTTATTTATTAGCCTCGCTCGCTGCGCTCGCTCTGCCATAAAATTTGGCTCGACCAATAAAGACCTAAATTATGTACTTGTTACATAAACTACTATTACCGCGCAAGGAGCAATGGTATTAGTATTAGCTTTTTCTTCAACTGCTAATTATGAGGGAAAATACGGTGAATTTTATTAGTTCCGTTACTAAGTATTGTTTATGTTCTTTACTAGAAAAAACTATTAAACAGTAACAATATGAAACAGTAATATCAACAATTTTATTAAAAAATTAAATTGAAGCATGCTTAGATAAACTAATAATAGCGCAAACAAAAGTATTAGAAGTTATATTTGATTGCAACAAACTTAAATTACAATGAAAGATTAGAACAATAAAAGAGTACAACAATTAAATATTATCAACACAGAAATATTGCGATTTACATAAACAATATTAGGTAGGTGGCGCAGTGATACGAGTATCGAGTCAGACAGTGGATTAGAGAACTTGAGTACAATTCCCACAGTCGAGAAACTATGTGAGCCATAATTTGACGGCTGGTACCCGCACTTTACGCGCATACATTTATCACTTATCGAGATCTGCTATAACATCCAGTAATGGGTAAAAGGCGTGATGATATATTTATATTTATTTATTTTAAATAATCAGCAATTTTGACATGAATTTTCATTATTGTACGAACTAAATTCAGCAAAATTAGTACCAATCACATAAAATAAAAAGTTAGCAAAAAGTGCTCAACAATAACCTCTATTTTGAAATTGTTTTCAGTATAACAAAGGACCGATTATGAGCACAAAGAATAAAGAAAATTGATATTTTGAAAGGTATATCAAATATGTTATCATTAAAGCCCGGATATTTAGGCTCTTAAAAACATCCAAAAAAGCAGGCATATAGGCCGGTAATTACTCTAAAATAGGCGGGATTTTAGGCAGCCTAAATGTAAATAACTTGTTTAAAAAAAAAATAAACGAATCCTTTTCCTAATATTGGTACTCGTATCTACACAAAAATTAACGCAATCTGAAAAATAATAATGTAGGGTTCTCATTTTATTAACTATTATGCAAATTCAAATTATGTAGTATGAAATTTTCGAAAAGGGACTGTCTTCGGTCAGTCAGAACTTGCTTGTAAGTTGAAAACTTCGTTCGACATCACAAAATGTGACAGGAGCATTCTTATATTTAGCCATATGGTCTAAAGTTACCTCAGCTCCATTGATTAATGGCAAAGACACAATTGAATTGCCATGTAAAATTTTGACTAAAAAACGTTTTTTCTTTCGGCATTTTAAATTGACACACAAAAACTTGAATAAAGTAACACTTTAAATATTATAGGTTAGGTTGAAACAGTTTGTCGAGTGCTGAATTAGTCAACGAATTAGATAATAAACCTTATCTGCTCAATAAAAGTTTGAATAGGCAACAAAAATAGGAAAAATAACCAAAATATAGAAAAAATAGGCTCTAAGGCACGAAAAAAAAATCTTCCATTACAAGTAAACATATTACATATGTATAGAAAAACTAAATTGCCTGAAGTATATTAAAATTTGAATCTAGGCAAATGCCTAAAAATCCGGGCTTTAGTTATCATATTAGAACGTGTGTAATAATACTGAGATTTATAGTTCCAACTCAGGTTCTCCGCCTGTTAGTGTCAATTATAATTTAATTAATTCAACCCGAATTTAGTTTGATTATTGATTATCTACCTTAATTGCTTCTAATGAGTTTGATCACAAAATTTTCACATAAATAAATTAGAAAAACAAATGCGTCGTAGCTTAGCAACAGACATCGACTGATGGTGATCAGTCTAAAAAAATTAAAGCATATTTAAAATTTTGACAGCAGTATTCGTTCGTTGATTATAGATAGTTATGAAAGCCTGTTTCACTCCATTTAGCATTTGGATCAAATTAACGTACATTTATTGAATTAGACTATTTTATTTGACTGGTTCTTCTCGCCAACTCAATTTGCAGTACTTAGATTTAATGATTAAAATAAACTATCTGAATAAATGCATTAGTTGTACCAATATTAAATTTTGAACATAGTTTGAATAAATAAAAGCATTTCGAATATCAATTATTCCATATGACATGTAACTTCGATTTGCTTTTAGTAATTTAAACCAAGATTAAAATTAAAATTTTGTTGGTACAACTGGTCTTTAATGGAATAAAACCTATATGAAATTTTCCTGTTTGAATGCAGAATATTTGTCGTTTTAAAATGAAACTGAATTGCATTTTGATATGAATGGTAGTGAGATTAATATGTAGTAATTTACTCAAATGCAGATTTGAGTGATTTAATTGAAATACGAGCACTGGAGAATCATGTGCAAGGAAACGTTACGCGTCCTTTAATGGGTATCTTGTTTTCCCGCCCCACCAATCGCATCAGTTCTGTAGTTCCGGTGAGAAACAACAGCGGAGTGGCAGCACATGTTTCCGTCATGTGTGGCCAAACTGTCGATCCCTAAATTCAGATACCCATCTTACTTGGGTGAGCAAATTGTCATTTACGCTTCCAGAATTATTCACACAGAACCATTGGATTCAAACCGTCTTCAATAAAGTAAATATGTATCATATTCTATCGAATTATATATATATATATATATATATATATATATATATATATAAATTTCAATTTAATTATAGGGTGTTCAAAATAATTGGAAAAAATTAGTCAAAAAGAATTTTACCGAAATTTGCAAAAATAATTGCATAGTACTTGAAGCAAATATTTTTCGAGCCACTGACTTGATAGGTTACAGTAATGGATAAAAATTAGTAAAAAAAAGTATATAATGTACAGATCCTATAGCTGTCGGACTTTTCCGTTATAAAACCTACGAATCCTATTGACGGTTTACAAAATTGTTGAATACAGTAAATAAATAAATATATCATCACGCCTTTTACCCATTACTGGGTGTGGCACTCTGCCTAAGCAGATCTCAGTAAGTGATATATTTTGTCGCGTGAAGTGCGGTTACCAGCCGTCAAATCACGGCACTCAAAGATATTAGTGGAGAGGGAGCCACAGGGGTAGATTTCTAAATTGGTGAAAATTGTTGAATACAGTAAAAAAACAATTATGCTCTTTTCACCAATGAAACTTAAATTTTATGTCTGATTTAAATAAACAGAAGCAAATCGAAGTTAAATGTCATATAAAGACATTTACTGTAAAGTCAAACATTTGATGCGATATTGTCAGTTTAAGTTAAACTGAAATTTTAAGATTCGTTGTTGCGTAAAGAAAGAAAAATGTATACTTAAACAAACTTTCGATTGAAGAGAAAATTATATATAGAAAATTGAAAATGAAATACCAGCCTCATAGTTATAAATAAAAGGTAAACAAATCTTTGAATAACATTAATTTAATGTTAGACAGTGCTACTGAAATTCCTTTTAAAATTTATTTAGCTTAAAATAAACCCGGTTTGCCAGTTTAACCTCTTTCCTCGTTCTTTAACTGAAACGTTTTAAGCATTTAATATTTAAATATTATATCACTTGTTTTTAACGCCATCCTGTTTGTTTCTTTTTAATTAAAATACATCGTCTACTTAAAAAAGGTCTTTCATTTTATGAAAATGTAAAAAAATCTCGAGTGTTCTACACTTAAATCTTTTTTTATGTGTTTTGTACGAATATATTCACATACGTTGAGCTTTGATACAAAAAATGCTCCAGTTCTCTAGATTATACAGGCGCCTACACTTTAGAAGATTATAATATAAAACATATTGTCCTCGACATTTTGTCCTAAAAATACTTTGTATATGTTACTAATATTAATTTATATATATAAATATATTCTACCTGTCATAACCAAGAACAAAAGTTCATACATACATACATACATACATACATAACATCACGCTATATCCCATTAAATGGGGTAGCACGAACCCGTCAACATTCTCATCCTGACACGATACTCGATTCGACCACATTAACACTTCCTCCATACAAACTCTTTCTTTTCTCACAACCAAAATCCATCAACAAGCAACAAACATTCATCCATTCGCTTCTGTACACCAGTTTCGTAACAAAAGTTCAGGTGTGTATTTTTTTTTTTCTACCTGGCTTCCTGGCGGACCAACTACTAAGGTCATATGCAGCCATTACGCCCTGATCTTGCGTTTTAGATCTTAAGCTGGATTTATAATGAAGTAACGCAAAATGTAACGCAGTTGCAGTAAAGTAGAAAGTAAAGCAAGCGAAAATAGTTGATTTATATTAAAAAGTAGTACCACTACTGCTAGCCAATCAGGTAATATTAGAAAAAATTCACATTTATTTCGGTATTTTTCATTTACTTCGGCATCAAGTTTGAATTTCTGTACTTCTGTCATATCATATAACGTTTGTTAGGTTATTTGTTGTTTATTGGGTTTTATGACTTTTGATAACTTATCATACAGTATTTTATATATTTCTACCTGCTCGCTTGCTAATACTTCGGTCTATTATTTATTTTTAATAGAAAATATTTCGACTAACACAATAAAATCTGACAGATAAACAGATGGAGAATGGTGGATAAGTCGATAATAAAGATTTCTGCGCAACGTTCAAAATGCTGACTTCTTATTGGACAGCGGTTGAAAGTTTTAGTTAAGGTAAGGTAGAAAGATGAATGTTGGGCAACTATTGCGTTACATATTTTACCTTACTTCTTACTTTACTTCAATATAAATAATTACTAGCAGTAGTACACGCTCAACTTTTTACGTTACCGATACTTTTTGCGTTTCTTCTTACCTTACTTCATTATAAATCCAGCTTTAGAGTCAACAGCAACGCGGGTTTCTAGGGACGGTCACCAATCCAAATACTCCCCGCGTGCAACGTTGCTTAACTCGCGTTATCGCATAGATCAGTTCCAACGAGTTGAGCCATGGCCGTTGACACGTGTGTATTTGAATGTGAACGAGATTTTAGGGGAAGCCAGAGAGCTAGATTTAATTTGCTAAAAATTGTTTGTTGGCTGTAGAAATCGAACCCGGGTTATCAAATCCACAAGCCGACTCGATACCACTGAATCACTAACTTCATAACTAAATTTTTATTAAATGTGATTAGTTCTAGTTTTACTATTTTCAGTCGTTTGAAGATATGTGGTAATGAATTATAAATAATATTTTATATTTGAATGATGCCATGAACAACGAATTAAGTATAATTTTTATAATATTCGTACTTGCAAAAACTGATTCTGACTAATAAATTGATCTAAAATAAACCAGAATTTTTTGAGCAATACCGGAAATTTCTCTAGTGTTCTTTACTGATCTTAAATGAACATTATTTCAAATGTTTATTTTTAAAAAATTTATATATCAGACCAACTACTTAGGTCATATGCCGATATGTCCTTTGTATGGCCGCCACGGGCGGGACCCGAACCCACGTCCTTATGGTCGTCAGTCAGGCCCTCAACCCGCGTGGCCATCACGCGTTTATTATTTAAAGTTTTATTTCGGATTGGAGTGTATTTAAAAAATTTTTTTAAAGTTAAATTTTTATGAAAGAAAAATTATCTTCATTACTGTACGTTCAGTCGAAGTCATATGTTAAAAATTAGTTCGTGGAATGATTCCCTATAAATCAGAACTGTGTCGCTGTAGACGAAACCCGTTGTCAATGCCTATCATAGATATAGGAGTCTTTGGGATCGATGCTACGTTAGACACTATGAAAGAGGAATTCGGTTGAAGCCATACTTCGGACACAGGTGACGTGGTGTAGCGGTTAACATCTCTGTCCGGCAAGCGGAGGGTCCCTGGTTCGAATCCAGGCGTCATCCGAATTTTTCTTTCATAAAAATTTAACTTTAAAAAATTATCTTCATTACTGTACGTTCAGTCGAAGTCATATGTTAAAAATTATTTAAAAACAGTTTAGACATTTTGTTTGAAATTTTTGCGACGTTTAAATTTTGTTGAAAAATATTATTAACAAATGAGGTTGATCGCGTTCGATAGGTTGAACACCACTGAAATAAATGAAGGACTGAAAGTTTCCTACAACCCTTATTTAAATTTTGTTAATAAAGTTAAATAAAGGATACTAAGGTTGGAGATAATTAAACATTAATAGAAATATATCCTAATTATTTTTTTTGTGTGAAATACAAAATTACGAAACTTTAGTGTAATTACCGAACCGTATCAAATTGTAATTAAGCAATAATTTAAGAACATTCAAGCTGTAGAAATAGCACCATCTTAATACCTTCATTTCACACTAGAAATCTCACTAACTACATCTACCATTAAAGTTAATCACCGATGAAATATCTCCTCCTGACGTAGAATTACATCCATCCTTGTAAAATGTCTCTCGTTCTATCTGGCAGTGTGCAAGTCTGTAAATAACGAGATTGCATATGCATCATCGGTTATCTGCACTCTCCATGTGCATTGTTTGCTTTAACGGCTTGCACGCTCGCTGTGAACGTTGTGTGAACGCTGAAACGCGCTGAAATCACTGAAATGTGCGACGTGGCGATTCGTTTTCAGCGGGAAAGAAATGCCCGGACGGTGAGATAGTGTAATATTAACTGTTTTACATTAAATAGTTATCTGATGGCTTGAAATGAAGCGAAAGAGTAAAAAGTAAGTTATTCGTTACCGGATGTGAACGAGATATAAATAGTTAGTTGAAAACTATCCGGTGATTAGATTATTTTAGATTAATTAGGTAATTGTTTCAGGAATGCAACTGGAATTTTTATTGGATAGTGGTTACGTGGCTAATTGTTGAGATTTAGTTTGAAATTATTTATAAAGCTGCATTAATAGCTATTCATTTAGTAATTACGAATTAAAAAAATCAATAAATATATCATCACGCCTTTTGCTCATTACTAACAAGTAACACTACCCAACTGTCACTCACCGATTTAAATGAAATTTGGCACACTAATAGAACTCTAAAAAATATTAAACCCCTATTTCTTTATACTTCAAAAGTTGCTTGTTAGGGATATAAACCACCCCTGAAAGGTGGTAAAAGCAAGAATCGCCATAAATGAAATTAAATTATACCAAAATATTACGCGTTTTACATTGGTTACCCAGGGGTTTTTGAGATCGACAAAATCTATTTTCGGGGTCATTTTGATCATATGCACTTTTTTAAGGAGTTAAAAGGGTAATGAGGGTGATGAAATTACGTTATTCAACTGAAATAAAATTTTAGGTTCAAAACTAGTTATTCGGGGATTTTTGGGGTCGCTGAATCTATTTTCGAGGTTGTATCAAATATTTGATAAAAATAAGACGTTTTACTTCGATTTGCTTCTTAGTTAAGTCCGACATAAAATTTAAGTTTCGTTGGTGCAAACGAGCATAAGTGACCTACAGGTATCGGATGTATGTAAAATTGTCCTCATGTATTAAATACCATTTACTGTTTTTAATACTTAAATAACTTTTGTTTCAAAATTAGCATGTCAGACAAAATGTCGCATGTTTCATCTTAAATAACAAATTTGGATTTTGATCTAAGTAAATATTAATTTAAAAGTTGTAATGAAGATTGATAAAACAGTACCTATGTGTTTTGTTTTTAAACATGAACAAAAATTGCGCCGGCAATAACATAATCAAATTTCAAATTAAAATTATTCATAGTATAAGTTAATTAATGAAATTTATGAGACAGACATCTGCAGATGGAATACAAAATGGAAAAGAAAAGATTTGAAACTCAGTGTCGCGAAAAGAAGTAAATAAAGAAAAATATCCAGAGAAAGAAAAATTCAGATACCTAATAAGAACATAAATCAAAAGACGTTCGCCTGAAAAGTGCAAAATCCTTCAAAAGTCAGAATGCCGCGCTCATAATGATTTCACGAAAGTGTTGCGGAATAAACTAATGAAAAATTAAATAAAACTTTGAGTTTTTGAAATTAAAATTGGGTAATATTTCATATCGCGAAGGCGAGGAAGTAAGAGTTTGTTAATTAATTTCAATTGCGATATAAATTTTAAGTTTACAAGGAGCAGATTTACACGCAATTTACTCTGATAAGGTTTTGCGTATAATTAAGGAAAACGCGAATTTGTCTTACATAGCAATAAACAAACCCTATTACAAGTTGTACCTCCGCTTATTAATAAACATTTAATTCTGTTTACAATATGCTTCGATGTTGTTGTGTTTGATTCGGTTGTTCTCTTGTCAGAAGTTTTACCATTTGAGTAGATGTTCTATTTAGATATCAATCTAAATTGTTTTCAACTTATTCTGAACAGCCGATAAATGGCTGTTTTCAATGCAATTTTACTTTAGAAGTGCATTTGCAGTTGATTAAGTCTGATAATGTTCGGCAATTTCTTTACGAAGAAGAATCTTTTCCGGAGTTCTAGTTTTAGAAAAAATCTGAGAGCTATCCAACTATTCAATTATATAAAAGAATTTAAACTTTTTTTCGTTGAACCTAATTATGCTGAAAATTCAATAATAATTTTAAATGGCTAAGTAGGTTTCATGTCTCAATCTTTCTGGACAACAATTTAAGTTTTTAATAGTTAAGCGATAAATCTACATTTATCATTACGTAAAGGGTAATGTGAATGATATTAGTAACGTTAAAGTTGAACATGTACTACAACTACTCCGTAGGACGAGGGAATTTACCTAATGGCAGTATGCTCGAGTAATTTTGCTACAAGCAAAAAATTGAGTGCTTGAAAATAAAAATTTAATTAGACTAAAATCTAAGAGGTTGCATACTATTGGGTAAGATAGTTTTCCGAAACAAATAAAATAAAAACATATTGTGCAGAAGTGCAGTTACCAGCCGTCAAATCACGGCTCCCAAAGATGTTAGTGGGAAGCCACAGGGCGACTCGATACCACTCAGTCATCTACCCCATAATAATAATTGTAATAATGAAAATAAAAGTTTAAATCCTGTTAATAATTAAAATAGCTAATACAAAATCTTACATACTAACACTGATCATAACGTTAAACAATACACTATTATTTATTTTAACTAACCGAGCGATATTTATTTACGACTGCACTGTATGCTTCTAACGAACTATACTGGCTTTCCAGACGCGCTGCCTTTTTATCTCTCCTTATTGTTTCTGGAACCTTCTACATACTTCTTGATTGCGGACATGTGAATTACGCAGACCGGCCAGTACGTTCGTTACAATAGTTTGCGAACAATTTAGAAAATCGAGCCCTAAACTTCCTATTACCAGAGATTTATTTATTGAAAATTTATTCAATAAATAAATAAAATATAAATTGCATCGTATATGTATATGAAATAATGCAAATAATAATGTACAAAGTAGGAAAGACCGCGAACTAATATTTGACTATTTAGAAAATCTCATTTACCATGCACAAAATTATTTTATTTTTATTTTATACTGTCAGCTTCTGACATTTTCTAAATAGTCAAATATTAGTTCGCGGTCTTTCCTACTTTGTAAATTATTATTTGCATTATTTCATATACATATACGATGCAATTTATATTTTGTTTATTTATTGAATAAATTTTCAATAAATAAATCTCTGGTAATAGGAAGTCTAGGGCTCGATTTTCTAAATTGTTAACAAACTATTGTAACGAACGTACTGGCCGGTCTGCGTAATTCACATGTCCGCAATCAAGAAGTATGTAGAAGGTTCCAGAAACAATAAGGAGAGATAAAAAGGCAGCGCGTCTGGAAAGCCAGTATAGTTCGTTAGAAGCATACAGTGCAGTCGTAAATAAATATCGCTCGGTTAGTTAAAATAAATAATAGTGTATTGTTTAACGTTATGATCAGTGTTAGTATGTAAGATTTTGTATTAGTTATTTTAATTATTAACAGGATTTAAACTTTTATTTTCATTATTACAATTATTATTATGGGGTAGATGACTGAGTGGTATCGAGTCGCCCTGTGGCTTCCCACTAACATCTTTGGGAGCCGTGATTCGACGGCTGGTAACTGCACTTCTCACAAAGAAATATACAATTTACCGAGATTTGATACGGCATAGTGCCATACCCAGTAATAGGTAAAAGGCGTGATGATATATTTATTTTATTTAACAATTATTATTATTTGATGTTATTAATATTTTTGGTTTAAATGAAACCCACAAACGTTGCACTAAAAAAGCTTTAAATAAATGTTGTAGAGCATACAATTCCACATTAAAATCAATAAATGGAATAAATTTTGCATGTTTTATAACGGCAGAAATTAAATTGAAAATATTGAAAATTGAGATATCCTTAGAAATAAAACAAAATTGTTAGAAGAAAAAATAATTGTAGAATTTTTTGCTCTACAACATTTATTTGAAGCATTTTTCTCTAAAATAATAAGGGAAGCAGGAAATAACAGTCTTGAATACGTGAATATTTTTTGCAAGTTCTGTACTCAGCACCTAATCCGCATCTAAAACCGAATGATTAAAATAAGAATATAACACTACAGCTTAGCGAAACCTTGTCTGTCTGTAACTCTATAAGATAAGGTAATCCTCATGCATCTGTATCTCAGATTGTCCATTACGCCATATCTTCGTATTGTGACTATCTTGACAGCGGTGACGTGACACGGTGAAACGTGTACTAATTGCCGTTAGACGGTTATAATTACAAACGAGGCAAGGATGGAGAGGCTTGGGGGCGGCTTTGTGATTGTTCACGAAACCGCGGAGCGCACGGGAGCTGCACTGAGACTGCGGCGGTGGTGGTGGCGGCAGTGGCATGTGTGTTTTGTTTGACGTGGAACTGGGTAATGATGCTTGCAGATTTGTAGCGTTATACTATTAATATTTAGGATTTTGTGCAGATGTTTTTGTTGGGCGCGTTGTGGATGTTTTGTTAGTTAGTTAGTGGTTGTATTAGTATTAAAATAGTTTTAGTTCCACTCAGTAGTGGTTTTAGAAAAGTAGCAAGGCAGGAGTTTAAGCAGGTCGGAAATAAAAATGTTATTTTTACTTCCTTGTACGAAGAAAGGAAGTATTGTAATCGCGAAAATTTTCGGTTCTCAGATTTCAACGGAAATAGGTGTTTTGGCCCTCCCTGAATCCATTTTGACTAATTTCGTCATGCCGTCTCTACGTACGTATGTACGTACGTACGTATCTCGCATAACTCAAAAACGGTAAGCCGTAGAAAATTGAAACTTTATATTTAGGATTATAACATCTAGTTGTGCACCTCCCTTTTTGGTCATTATACAACTACCGGAAGTGGTACTTTACTTGAAGCCTATAATAGATTTTCATGAAAAACTATATTCAAATATAATTTAAAACTTTCCAAATTTGTATATAAAACTACTATATCAATGGAAATAACATAATAGATTTTGGTTAAAATAGACTAACCGGAAGTGGCACATTACATGAAGCTGCTAACAGTTTTCCTTGAAAAAAATGGTATTATTTTAATTTTAGAAAGGAATGCTGCAAATAAAAGTTTTAGAGAATTAAATTCTGCGTCTAGCACATTAAGAATTTTTAAATTAGCTTTTTGCATAAACGAGATATCTAAATTTAAATATTATATATTTTTTGATTTTTAAAAAAATTAAGTTTGCTATGGATTAGAACAAAAAATAAAAGATTTAATGTCAAATATGTGCAATTAAAAAATATCTATAGTTTAATACGTGTACAAGGAAGTCATGTGGTGTCCACATCAGATATTTTTTATAAATTTATCACCATACGCAAATTTATAAATACTTATATGAATGATTACAGAAGCTATTTATATAGATGCAGTGAATCCACTTACGACATAGTCAATTGGGTGATCGTTTTTAACATTGAAATTGTTGAAAATATATTTATGTTCTATAATAGAAGTAAGGTAATGAATCTCAGGCGATTGAAGCTTAGAGGGTTTAAAGCATATGACCGGAGGTTATAAGGGAATCTCACATTCGAATTTTGGCGGTATCCCTTTTTACTTCCTTGTACGAAGTAAAGGAAGTATTGTAATCGCGAAAATTTTCGGTTCTCAGATTTCAACGGAAATAGGTATTTTGGCCTTCCCTGAATCCATTTTGACTAATTTCGTCATGCCGTCTGTACGTATGTATCTCGCATAACTCAAAAACGGTAAGCCGTAGAAAATTGAAACTTTATATTTAGGACTGTTATAACACCTCCCTTTTTGGTCATTATACAACTACCGAAAGTGGCACTTTACTTGAAGCCTATAATAGATTTTCATGAAAAACTATATTCAAATATAATTTAAAACTTTCCAAATTTGGTATATAAAACTACTATATCAATGGAAATAACATAATAGATTTTGGTTAAAATAGACTAACCGGAAGTGGCACATTACATGAAGCTGCTAACAGTTTTCCTTGAAAAAAATGGTATTATTTTAATTTTAGAAATGAATGCTGCAAATAAAAGTTTTAGAGAATTAAATTCTGCGTCTATCAAATTAAGAATTTTTAAATTAGCTTTTTGCATAAACGAGATGTCTAAATTTAAATATTATAAATTTTTAGATTTAAAAAAAAATAAGTTTGCTATGGATTAGAACAAAAAATAAAAGATTTAATGTCAAATATGTGCAATGTAAAAAATATCTATAGTTTAATACGCGTACAAGGAAGTCATGTGGTGTCCACATCAGATTTTTTTCTTTATAATTTAATTTGATTTATAGCATTTAAATAAACAATTTCCATAACATTAAAACTATCTCTGTGGTTCCCTCTTCACTAACATCTTTGAGGTCCGTGATTTGACGGCTGGTAATCGTACTTCACGCGAAGAAACATGTTACTGAAATTTGCTACAGCATGGTGCCACACCCTGTAATGGGTAAATGGCGTGATAATATATTTATTTATAATTATTATTATTATTATTATAAATGCTAATGGATTGTGCTAACTATCTATCCTTCGAGCAATTATTTGACTCAGTAAGCTTTATCAAACTTTCTCTCGGTGTGCTAAATAGGCACATAACTAATTTATAATTATAAATTTTGTATGAACAACAAATTAATAGTAATAACAAAGAAGAAAATAATTCAGCTCTTCAGTACAATGGTTTGAATTTCGATTAAAGCATTGAATGAAAATCTTTGGTACAAATAATTACATTAATAACATGGCTTTGGGTGTTAGGATTTTGAACACGAACATAGACATAATCGTTTAATTTTAATAAATTACGGTAGTCACAGTTCTATAATTGTGCTTAACTACAGGGAAGCAAAGCATCACGCAACGGAGGTCTTAACAATAACTTTCCATCTACAATTAAACACATTCGCGTTGTCACCGCAAGAATATAACAATACACAAATGATTCCGCCATTCACGCAACTCTATAACTACATCTCCAGTCTTGGCGGCGGTGGCGCTATCGCTGGTTCCGGGAAACATAGAACACGATCCCGCAGTTGGGGGTTCTCAAGCAGCGTGCGTCTTAATTTCATTACTATTAATTACCAGGTCAGGGATGTGCCTACGGAGCTCGCGAACAAGTCCCATCTGAACGTTCTTAACAAGAGAATGCATTTAATTATCAAATAAAGCGGCTGAAAAGTGAACCAACGCGCGAAACTTACGCGAATATGGAAATTTCCTACTTGGGACCTGAAACCGGCGAAACGTACGACTCACGAATGCTTTCAAAAAGCTTCGTACAAATAATTATATGCATGTTTGTAGTTTATACTTTAATTTACTTGCGAATTGTTTGACGTAGGCTCAACTGCTTCTACTTGCCGTAGGACAAGATTGTACAACTTTCAACAGATATTCATGCTAATTTTACAAGGTGCGCAAATATTACACCCTACTTATTTTACATATTGCACCAATTATCAAAAAGCAACAAACATACATACATAACATCACGCTATATTCCACAATATGGAAAAGCACGAACCTCTGAAAAATTAACAGAACATTCATACATCAGGTTTATCAACGAATCAGTTTTTACCAAACATTCTCATCCTAACACACCACATCCTCGCTTCAGCCACATTTACGTTATCATTTATTCCTTACACTCAAAATCTTTCATCTCGCAACATTCGCTTCTATACAACAAGATATTTATACTAATTGCGCAGAATATTACTCCCTACTTATTTTGCATACACTCTTCTTACACCAATTATACATACATACATACATAACATCACACTATCTTCCATAATACGTGAAGCATAAACCTCTGAAAAATTTACTTCATCAGATTTATCAAAGAATCAGTCTTTACCAAACATTCTCATCCTCGTTTCAACCACATTTACATTCACATTTATTCCTTACACTCGCAATTTTTCATCTCGCAACAAATCTTTACTCACCCATTCATTCGCTTCTATGCAGCAAGATATTTATACTAATTGCGCAGAATATTGATCCCTACTTATTTTGCTACACTCTTCTTACACCAATTATACAAAGTAACATACATACATACATAACAGCACACTATCTTCCATAATATGTGAAGCATAAACCTCTGAAAAAATCACTTCATCAGATTTAACAAAGAATCAAACATTCTCAACCTAACACACCACCCTCGCTTCAACCACATTTAAGTTCTCATTTATTCCTTACACTCGAAATTTTTCATCTTACAAAAAACATTCAATCACACTTCTAACAACAAATATAAAAAGATAAGAAAGGGAAAAAGCGTGGATATGTCCTTAATTTTGAAAGTAAATTCTACGCAATTGCAGTTAGACATTCTACTGTAAAAGCCAGCAAATTCTCGCTTATTATATGAGAGGCGATAACCCTTTAGTTATATTTGTCTATATAAATAGCGAAAGCATGACAATATTCGTATTTAAATATTTGAGTAACCGGGATATATTGAAAAATCTAATTTTATTATAAAAAGTAACACAAAGATTGGGACCTAGAATTTTTAATTTGATTGATTTTCATCAATTGTAAGTATTTACTTAATACTAATTAAATATGAAAGAAAAAATGTTTAGAATCAATCAATACAAATATTATGTTATATTCTATTGAATACAGTGTCACTGTATCAGTTATTGGAATTAATTTCAAAAACTAGTTGTGCTAGGAAATGTTTTGTACATCCCTGTTGTATACTCCTATTATAAAGTCGTTGCAAGCGTTTAACTTCGTTGGAACTCATTATTACCTGTTGTTTTTAATTGTCGTCTTTAACTCTTTTTAATTTTACTCCCCTTTGTACAATTTTCTTGTTAATAAGAAAAGCAAAAACAGCAGATAAGTATTAATACAATTGTACTCTTACGTACAATTTTAACAGCAGTAGTCAGTTACAAATAATTACAAATTCGAGTTTTAGGAAAATAAGAAAATTACGAAGCACATTTAATTAGATCAACTCGTATCTAAATTTAATTATGTTCATTGAAGCAAAATAAATAATGTAGTAATTAAATTGATTTCAGCAGTCGCGCAATTCTTCTTAATTTTAATACAGAACATCACTTAATTAATTAAAATGAAATACAACAAAGCTTTACCTTTTATTCAGAAGAAATTCTATTTCCGTTTATCTTCCGATTGAGCGCGACCTCTTTGCTGTTCAGGAATTGTACTGCAAAGAAAAACGTATATAATACTCGTAACAACATCGAGAGTAGGAAGTTTTTATGCAGAACACACACTAATAGTTAGAATCTCGATCGGGGCAATCCTGAACCTACTTAAAAATGCCACGTGCGCTCTCGAATATAAATAACATAGCGATATCAAATGTTTTGCATATAAATACAGCAATTTAGATTCAAATATAGACCAGCTTTGAAATAATCTATTGAATAAAGTCTGATGTGACCGTTTTCTTTTCTTCCTGTTTGGAGATTTTTTTAAAGGAAATAGAGAAACCTGTAAAACTGCATACCGCAATTGAAATTTTGTGTATTGTGTTTTTAAATTGCTTTTATAATAACAGTGTGTGGTTAGTTTTATATTTTTGTATACAGCATTTCATGCACTCACGAGATATGAAATTTTGCTAAAACTCTCCAACTGTTCTGTACAAATACCTTTGTTTGTTTTCATTAAATTATATTACCTATTTAAGTAGCGCAAAATTTTATAATAAAAAATGTGGTTAATTATATATTGTTACATCATCAAAACATATCGGGAGATGAACATGTTGCATATTACAACTGTTCCCAGGGCGCTACCCAATCCCTGATGCTGATATAGCTAATAAGAGAAGTTATAGAAATAGTTGTAGTTAGAGAGTTAGTTAGAATCTTGCCTTGTACTGAGGAACATCTCTGAATGTTAATAAAAATCTTTTTTTATTTTGCCTTCGATTTATTGATTGATAATTCATATATAAAGTAACTGTGTCATTTATAAACATATGGGCATTTGAATAGTAAAGAACTGTTTATTTAGCTCCGACTCTAGGAGTTACGAGACTTTTAACGTGCTAGTCTGTGTAAAAATTATAACGAGCTGTTAACATTGGTTATCATGGCAACATATCTCATTTGAAACGTTTGACAATTTTCGATTAAAGAAAATCTGTCAGATTTTCAAAGTCTACCTTGATTAAACATTTTAGTTATTGCGTTATACTATTGCAATTAATTTTATTAAATATAAATATATTGCGGTTCAAATGCCCATAAAACATTGTCCAATGCTCGACTGTTACCTTTCTATGCTCGCCAGTAAATTTCTGTATATCGATCTTGCAATGTAAATAACTATTTTCGCGCTTTTTCAATGGCAACGCAGAAATCGTCAACTTTCCGATGACAAATACGAGCACAATTCTCAAGTTTTCATACCAATTGTACAAAAAATATATTGTATACATTTGACAACATAAAGATACCAATATTTAGTATAAAATTTTAACTTAGTCAGATGTCATATTGCAATGTGTTTACTAATCTGGCATTTGAAATAGAAGTCAAGATAGATTAGGCCCAAATTATGAGTTTTAGTCAAATATATGCGGCATTCATTTGTACAATTTGTTCTGTACTCGAACCAATTTTCATCGTTCAACTAGACGCCAAGTTAGATTTGGGATTCTATATGTTTCAAATAAAATATTTTATTTACATCGTGGATATCGGATACCGGTACTTGTGAGGTAGAAACCGCACTTTACAATCAAAAAATATGTAAATTATACATTACATACTTTTGAAAGAGAAAGTATTTCGTATTAAATTTGTTTATTCGATTGTCTATCAATTAATGATAATGAAATGGGGAGAGAGAAATGTTTGCGTGCTCGACCGTTACCTGAAATCAATTCTTATAACTCAATTGTTCTTCCGTAATTACACTATATTTCATTAACTCTTTTGAATCTTAACCTGCAAATACGTAATATGGTTAAACCACCTTATCCGTTAAACTTGCTCAAATGAACTGTTCTATTTATTTATAAATATAAAGATTTTCAATTCAGTTTTCTGGTAAACATCAATACGAATATTGGTGAAATTCTTTATAGAATCGTAACATATCTGAAAATTAAAAAAAAAACTATTGATACCAGTGATATAACTATGTATATTTGTTTTGTAAATCTGCCCAGTTTTTTGTTAACTTTCCAGTTTAATTTTTGTGTTAAAAAAATTGATACAGAAAATCAAATACATTACTTGATCAAAAGTACACAAAATTGTTTGTTTATCATTCTGAATAGCTGTTCCCATCTGTTGTAATACATCGGTGAATAAAACAACACCTGTCGAACATCAATAGCCCGGATAAATATTTTTGTTTTGATGAAAAGCAATTCTAAAAGAGAGATCATCTGAAAAATCTGGAGTATATGCAGGGCCGGACTGTCTAACTTCGTCGTTCACACTTTATCTGAAGTCACTTGAGACAAAAAGAAGATAACTAAGGTGAGCTAAGATGTATGCAAAAAAAATGCGCCTAATATGACAAACAAGGTTGTCCAATCCAAATTTTAATATAACTTATAATTTGAATAAATAAATTAGTTGAGGCCTCTCAAATTTGTGTGTAGAATGCAAGTTTTAAAATTCAAGGTCAATTTTCATCGGGAAATTTCAGATAACCCGGTCCTGCATAGCTAACCTCGTTTTGTTCTCTGTTCAGTATCAGAATACTGAATAAAGATATCTGGCTTCTTGACAAATTCCTTATATGTTAAATTGTTTTGTTTGCTTCAAGGAAATAACTTTGAAATTTTACATTGCTTTTTATATAAAATATATTTTTTAACTTTGCAACATTGTATAATTATATTGCTTATTTACTTTTGAAGAGGAACTTTCGTACACTAAGTTTTGAAATTCACAAAAACTTTTTCTACGCATATTCGTAAATTATGTAAAAGCTTGTACTTAGAATGTGTATTGGAAAAATACTTTTCAATAAATTTTCACTTCACTGGAGTTTTGTAATTTCTTCTCTTCGTTAATTTAGATTTTGGAGCAATTTTCAAATTAAATAAACACATTTTGTTTTACATTTATAAAATTTAATCAGGAGTAAAATTGAACCTCAAATGTATACAGCGTTTGTAAAATGATTAAACAAATATATTATCATTTTAACTGTTAAATAGATCGTTTTCTGCTTTTTAAAAGTGGTACAGAATAAACATTGGTGATGAAGTAGTCATTTCAAATCATGTGAGGTTTTGTAAATGTAAAAGATGAGGACTCGAACAAGCAGGATTAAAACTGTTTTATATTTGTTTTAAGATTACGTACTAAAGAAATAGCAATTATTATAAATTTTACATACATACATACATAACATCACGCTATATCCCATTAAATGGGGTAGCACAAACCCGTCAACATTCTCATTCTGACACGATACTCGTTTCGACCACATTAACACTTCCTCCAGACGAACTCTTTCTTTTCTCACAACCAAAATCCATCATCAAGCAACAAACATTCATCCATTCGCTCCTATACACCTGTTTCGTAAATCTTCACTTACGCCCACTTCTCTAACAACGAATCTATAAGAAATGCAGGCAGCATCTCCTGCGCTTGTTTAAAAATACATTTAACACAATTGCAGTTGGACACTCTATAGTAAAAACAGAAAATGAATCAAAAAGATAAGAAAGGAAGGGAGCATCTCTCTGCGCTTGTTTTTGAAGGTGAACTCCAAACAATTGCGGGTAAACACTCGAAAAATCTAACCAATGAATCTAAAATGAAGAATCATACGCTTGTCCTTATTCATCATATTTATCCCGCAATTAATTTTCGCCAAACATACCTATCCTGACACACCACTTTTGCTTCAAAATTTTAAATATAATTTTTCCCATATCCGGGAGTGGAGTGTTAAGAAAAATGCGTTATCATCACAAACCTAATAATTTATGAAAACTAAATAAAATGAAAAAATTTGGGAACAACAAAACCTGCGTAAAGGTAAATTCAATCATAAATACTTCAAATAATGAAAATTATTTTACATGCCAACATAAATTCGAAAGTCAATGATACATTGAACATCTTATGTAAGCCATTCGTTTTAACACAGTAGCTGTTCGTTGTTGATAAAAATATTCTCGACATAAATTATTCGTGCTGTTATCGTGAATGTCATATGAATAAAGAATTGCGATGGCTCTCATCTCGTTTCATCCGCCATCCATTCTCTTCGTTGCGGTGTTAAGATCGAATCTATATACTCTTAGCAGGAGTCAAAGACCCGGTGTACTTTGAAGGTCAATATTGTGAAGAGATTTTCATATTTTAGTGAAATTTTTTCGTCCTTGTTTGTAAATTAAGGTTGTCGACAAATTTGAACATTTGAATAATGTATTCGAAGTGAAATGACAAGGGAAAATAATGGATTAAATTTTAGGCAGATCTTAAATTAACCTCTGATAATTTATTCTTCGAACATTCAACGTAAACTAAAATATTAATATACTAAAGAGGATATGTTACTTGTAATCAGAATCAGCTAAGGTAATGAAAACACAAATAGACAAACTTCCCTTCATATTTTCTCCATTCAGTACCCAATCTGATTAGGCTGACTTTACTTTTTGTAATGTTTGCATAGATGTTATCAAGAGAAACATGTAACTTTTGTAATAAACGTAAATTCTCGATATAAATGATGTAGTTTGTAGTTTATTTTAGATAAATTTTATTTTATTTGACTTTGTTAGTCAGAACCAAGGGCGAGATAAAGTCGAACACTAAAGCTGGATTTATAATGAAGTAACGCAACAAGTAACGCAGTTGCAGTAAAGTAGAAAGTAAAGCAAGCGAAAATAGTTGATTTATATTAAAAAGTAGTACCACTACTGCTAGCCAATCAGGTAATATTATAAAAAATTCACATTTATTTCGGTATTTTTCGTTTACTTCGGCATCAAGTTTGCATTTCTGTACTTCTGTCATATCATATAACGTTTGTTAGGTTATTTGTTGTTTATTGGGTTTTATGACTTTTGATGACTTATCATACAGTATTTTATATATTTCTACCTGCTCGCTTGCTAATACTTCGGTCTATTATTTATTTTTAATAGAAAATATTTCGACTAACACAATAAAATCTGACAAATAAACAGATGGAGAATGGTGGATAAGTCGATAATAAAGATTTCTGCGCAACGTTCAAAATGCTGACTTCTTATTGGCCAGCGGTAGAAAGTTTTAGTTCAGGTAAAGTAGAAAGATGAATTGGGCAACTCTTGCGTTACTTATTTTACCTTACTTCTTACTTTACTTCAATATAAATCATTACTAGCTGTAGTACACGCTCAACTTTTTACGTTACGGATACTTTTTGCGTTACTTCTTACCTGACTTCATTATAAATCCAGCTTAAAGCCTTTTAGATACATCACACACGTGTATATATTGGTGAGATTAGAATCCATGAACTACGGTATGTGAAAATTACAAATATAAATATAAATTAAAAGTATTATAGTAAAGCTTGAATTTTATTCTATATAATATATATTGAGCAAAATTGTACAGGGATATTTTAAAAATGGAATGTAAAATGAAAACAATAAATTATAAATATATATTTAAGAAGGATTCAATATAAAAAAAAATTGTATAAATTATATTAAAATATTTCTAAGAAAAATAATACCCTAGATATATTTGATTATAATTTATAATTTTAATTTTATTATATATTTATGTTTATATACGTCTTTTACCCATTACTGGGCATGGCATTCTGTTGTAGCAGATCTGCGCAAGTGATATATTTCATCGCGTGAAGTAAGTACAGTTACCTGACGTCAAATCACAGTCCCAAAGATGTTAGTGGAGGGGAAGCTGTGGAAATCGAACCCGGGTTCTCAAAACAATTATAATTTAACCAATTATTCTTAAAAAGGGTGTAACTAGCTTGTCAATATGTGATTAAGATGTTATTTAGCGCTATGATAAGCTAACCTAACCCTAACGGGAGTAGAAAACAATTTTTCTCTTTATTTCCATTATTATAAATACGGGTTGAAGTTAGTTTCCTGCATCTACCCTTGTACTTAAATCTTACTTTTAATAATTCTTAAAACTTTACAATTTTATATTGTAGTAATTTGCAATCATAGAAAAATATAGTATGTGACTCATTTCACAAACTCTTGTGATACTCGTTTTTTATGCACTCGTAACTAAAGAGATGTTTATAAAACGTTGTTGGGCAAGCCGTGACTAATGAAATCTTGTTAGTCAGAGTCATTCATTCTTATTTATATAAATATTTCTGAAATTATGAACTGGAAGGAGAGATCTGTGTTTTGTTATTAAAGAGATTATTTATTTATTTAGTAGTCTACACAATAGGAATTTAATATTAATTAAGGACAGTAAAGAAGACCAACAACTTATGATGGAATTCGAATTACTCAGACATAACTGTATTTTTGGATATAAGTAGATGTCAGAGTGATTTGATCGCATGACCTGTGTGTTTATTAATTAATAAACGCAAGTTTTATGTCGGTTTCATCCACTAGACTGAAAAGGTTAAGAATTACTGATGTCTAGAATTTTCTTTGAAAAATTACAAAACAATGAAACGTTTCCATAATGTCTATGTCTATAGTTAAATGAAGAATATTCTCCGCTCTAGTTTCATTCTCGTTATCTTAAAACGGTCTAGTAAACAGTATTGTTTATGGAGCAATTTAGATGGTAAATTCCCCGGAATAAGCAAACGAATATTTATCGAGATGACAACAAATAAAGGCGTCCGTACTTAGGAACAACATAACAGTTTTGTGAAAAACAATTAAGTTTTAGCCCGATTGTAAAACAAAAGCAAACGGCTGAATAAAACTGTGTGAAAGTAGCTTTTAATTTTTATTATTGCATGGATGAAAAAGTTCGAGGAAAAAAAGTTGTAATAAAACTCGGCCCGCTTCCAATGAAACTGTCACATTTCCGGTCTTGGAATGGGTACCTCTTAATTTATCTAGAGTTTCATCTCTGAATATTTCTCCGCGCTGCGGTTTGCGAGCCCAAGGCGGATCTGGAATATATTATATTGGCCGCGTGGTCGGCAAATATTGGCCCGTTGGTTTCTTTTAAAACTTATGCCACCGAGATGCGATGCGATGCGAGGCAGCACAGAGTTTCTGCTTTGCTTCTTCCTCAATCGGAAACGGACAATAAAATATTATTAGGGGACGCTGTTTTCTGCATCGCCCGGATATAGGATAATGTATTATGTTTTAGCAGCGCGTTTAAAATGAACACATATCGCAGTTCTTGTACAGAAATATTTCAAGATATAAATATTAATTTTCTATTGCAAAATTGAACAAAATTTAATATATAGGGACAGACGAAAATTATATTACTTAATATAAATATGTTCCAAAAATCGATGATATATAAAAGTATTTTCCTACAACTGTCAACACAATACGCAAAGTACATGATTTTGTCATGATTTGCTTTACCATAACAACGCGTATTTTGCGCACTATTTCACACCCTAGTGCGCGAAATGTTAAATTTTTTGGCACGTTACATTGATTACAACACATCAATAGTACTAAGTTCATATTATATTTGTCTGTATTCCTTCAATTTACTTGAATAAATCAACAATTATTGCCTTATTCTTGTTTGACAATTATAGAAAAAAATGTTGTTTGTATATCATGGGTGAAATTCTCGTTTCTTTGGCGCGTTCGAATGACTTTTTTGTCTCGATCTGCGGTCTCGACTAAAAGTGACAAAAAACAGTCATTTCGCGCACTTCATAGAAAAATAACTATTGCAAAAAAAGCGTGTGAGAAAATAAATATCAACAATGGCAATGGATAAAACTGAGATTATCTCTTTTCAATTTAACAATACAATAACGAATTTATTTATTATAGGATATTGCTTTGAAAGAGGATGATATTCAAATGTATTTTTCAATGAGATTAAATTTAAAGCTTTTATTGGAAACTGCGAATAAATGATTAAAAGTTTTCCAACAATTTGGAATATAATTTTAATATGAATAAATAAATAATAATAGCAACAACAAAAATATAACAATTAAAGGACGATACAGATTGCTTACTAGTTAATTCACATCACTCCAATACTGCTATATTTTTGGTTGTAGGTTAAAGTATGCTTGTCACTGGCAATAACATTCTAAGAACGCCAATGAGATGCACACAATATTATTATTTCTCTATATTGTGTTTAAAAAGTGAATTTTGTACTGTTTTTGGGGATATTTTTTGTTTAGATGTTAAGTTGTCTAGTTGTAAATATATCAAACATAATTTTAGCTATCAATGTAAAATTATTACAAATATAATATAACCTAGATAATTATTAATTTGAACTTTACCGAAACTAATAAATATTAAAACAAATGTCAAATGGTTATTGTATTAAAAAAAATTGATATAAAAGTAAATGAATGTGGAATAGAGAAAATCAATACAATAAATTGCGTTTAGTCGACGTTTCCTTCCTTTCTTATCTTTATAGATTCGTTGTTAGAGGAGTGGGCATAAGTGAAAGATTAAAGAAGTAGGTATATAGTAGCGAATGGATAGATGTGATTTATGGCTTGTTGGGTGAGGAATAAATGAGCTTGGATAAAGAGAACGTAAATGTTGTTAAAGAGAGAATGGTGTTTGTAGAGAGAATGTTGGACGAAGCTTGATTCTTATTGACTCTGATGTTCTGTGAATGTTTTGTAGATTCGTGTTACCCCATTTGGTGGGATATAATGTGATAATAATATTATGTTTGTATGGGGTAGGTGGCTCAGTGGTATCGAGTCGACCTGTGGATCCTGAGAACCCTGGTTCGATCTCCACAACCGACAAGCAATTTTCACAAATTTAAATCTACCCCTGTGGCTCCCCCTCCACTAATATCTTTGGGAACCGTGGTTTGACGGTTGGTAACCACACTTCACGCGAATAAATAAAGGCGTGGTGATATTTATTTATATTTTAATTTTATTAATTTGTCAGACATAAAATTTAATTTTTGTTGGTGCGGACGAGCATAAAACGAGTAATTAAACAAAGTAATTTATAGCACTTTTAAATATAATGAACTGGGAAGAGAAGGTGCTCAATAGAAGAGAATGGAGAGAGATATGTAAAGAAGTCATGGGTCTTTAAGACCTGCAGTGTTATCTTATTATTATTATTATAATTCAGTTAAATAGAATGACAAATAAGTAATGTGTTTCAGTAAATATAAGTTTGATCTAGAGATAGGCGACTATCACATTTCACGAATTCGAATATCGAATACGAATATTAATCAGATTTCGAATATTCGAGGTACTCGAATATTTGAATACTCCTAAAATTATTAATAATTATTTAATTATGTCCTTTTCATTATTTTAATTTTTAAGATAAAATTAAATTAAAACAAACAGTACAAACAAAAAAGAAAAAGACGAAAACTTCAAATTTAAGGTGAAACGTACGGGCTGATGTTGGCGAAAAACAAATTTGAAATATGGTACGTCTTCATGGTTTTGAAATAAAATATCTATGTTATTAATAACTTCAAAGTATTGTAATAGCTTTAAGTTTATGTACAAATGATAAAGAAATACATTGTCAAAAATTGAGGTCAAAATATGGCGCGATATTCGAGGTATTCAAATGTTCGCTATACTGACGTTAATATTCGAAAATCTCGAATATCGAATAATGTCAATATTCGCGGATGATATTCGCCCATCTCTAGTTTGATCTAATTCAAGTGGCAAATAGAATACGTCTAGAGTAATATTGTACAAAAACGTAAATTTCGGGGACAAAATTGTATACGTATAAGGTTCACACAGGATTGTACAGCCCCATTCGCAAGTATTTTTAAATGGTCAATCATAAGAAAAAAAGAAGAATAATTTAAAGCTGAATACGACTCTTAAAAAATTACCTGTTGTGACCATCGTTAAGCGATTTGAGGTAGCCGCACTAATAGATTTCATTGTAGACATGGGACAGAGACGTTTAATCGTTTTATGCCGATCCCTCCTGTTTAAAATGAAAATAGTATAAATCCTAACTTGATTTGATAGTTTATTTTTAAAAACCTTTCATTTCCTCTATATTTATTAGAGATGGGCGAATATCATCCGCGAATAGTCGAATGCCGCAAATATTGACATTCGATATTCGAGATTTTCGAATATTAACGTCAGTATAGCGAACATTCGAATACCTCGAATATCGCGCTATATGTTGACCTAAATTTTTTACTATGTTGTTCTTTATCATTTGTACATAAACTTAAAGCTATTACAATACTTTGAAGTTGTTAATAACAAAGATATTTTGTTTCAAAACCATGAAGACGTACTATATTTCAAATTTATTTTTCGCCAACATCAGCCCGTACGTTTCACCTTAAATTTGAAGTTTTCGTCTTTTTCTTAACAATTTTATTCAAATAATGAAAAGGACATAATTAAATAATTATTAATCATAAATAAATTAACTTTTAGGATTATTCGAATATTCGAGTACATCGAATATTCGAGATCTAATTAATATTCATATTCGATAGTCGAATTCGAGAAATTTGATATTCGCCCATCTCTAATATTTATTATTGTGTGATATGAAAGTTGGTTATTAGCACTAAGAGTAAGTATGTGCAAAATATTCGAGGACAGAATGAAAAAAGTTGGTAGCTGAGCACATATAAGCGTCAGCATTGTCTATTCATGGAAAAGTCAATATCTCTCCGGATATACCAATCCTTATTAAAATTTCAGAGGCATGTGAGAGAGTGACGTCATCAGTCTCGTGTTCAAGACTTTTGTATTAAGTTTCTCGTGAATATTTACGAGTGGAGTTCGAGGAAGCAGTTCCAGAACGTGAATGATTATTCATGTTGTGTTGGAAAACATGTAGGAGTGATTAATACGAATCTGCTTGTTTGAGTTGCGCGATTCTAATGAAACTAAACCATAAATAACGGATGGAAAATGAGTTGAAAGTTTTCCAATCGCGTGATTATGAATAGCTGCTGGGCGAGGGATTCGGCCTTACAGGATTTTCAACCAAAGCCGCCCGATGGAAATTTCCCAGAGAGCGTCTCTACATTGACTTTCCAAGAAGGATGAGGTTGTATACGAATTAAATATCGACAGCCAACAATGAAATTTAATCTATCACTTCGCTGAAATTTATTTTAAATACATATATTATCACACCATTATCAGCCGTGATATATTAGTGTATGGAAGGGAACTTAGATTTTCTATTTCATAGTCCAATAAAATTTAGTGACAAGAAAATAATCTTTTACCTAATTAGTATATTATGTACCATAGGAGAGAAGTGTACTTCTCTCAGGAGGTGTATTTGCTAATTTTGCATGACCCTAGTTTATAAAACGAATATTTATTATAATGATAAATATTATGGGGTAGGTGGTTCAGTGGTATCTTGAGAACTTTGACATAATTCCCACAGCCGATAAACAATTTTCACCATATTAAAACTACCCCTGTGACTCCCGCACTATTAACGCCTTTGAAGGCCGTGATTTGACGGCTGGTAACCGCACTTCACACGAGGAAATATATCACTTATCGAGATCCGCTACGGCAGAGTGCCACACCCACTAATGGGTAAAATGCGTGATGATATATTTATTTATTTATGATAAATATTATACTTATTTACGTAATAAGATCTGTGATTCTTTACTGGATAATTGAATATTCCAGGGCGAGACATATGCAAAGTTTGGAAGTTTGAGAGTCCAGTAGATATTTTCAGGGTGTGTTACGAACAATTTTTTTGTGACTATTAATGACAAAATAGTAACATTAATTTTCTAATCTCTTTTTGCTATTTATAGATCGCTAAAGTTTTACGTAATCATCTTGTCGTATTTTATTTTCACATTTATTATATAAATAACTATTATTTTGTCTTCCTTTAGCAGTGGGAATATAATACTTTCAACAACGAGATTAAAATATACTAATTATTATATATACATATATACAGGGATGTTTCAAAATTACTGCATAGAAATTAAAGGGTTTATATTATATGATGTACTGAATACGACGCAAAAAGAATATATATATATATATATATATTTAAGTATGTTTTTTTGTATGTGTTAATATTTGTTTTAATTTATCCCGTATGGGCGTCAGTGAGTAGAACTGGTAGGATTGCATGCTAACCGGGAACTGGAACGATGATGCTGTTTACAACTTTTAATGAACGAACCAGTTTTGCCTTCCAGCTCTATGTTAATCACAGAAGAAAGCTTATGAAACTAATTTCAAAGGATTAACGTTGTATTAAAAAAGATGTAATTTAAAAAGTAACTCGCCCCTGTCGTCTTACCTTCTTGATAAATACTTGTGAATTCAATTAAGACCTCGTGTGCTATATCATGTTTTTAATTATATTTGAATTTAATATCACCAGATTTACGAAATTTTACCGTAAGGTACAGTTTTAAAACTTTATAACCATTTTAAATTCATGCAATGTAATCATAAAGATCGTAGTTTCACTGTTACATTATGCAAAAGCAGAATTTGTAGGGTTGAACGGAAAAGTCCTTGTTTTATTCTAGAAACGCTGAGATACTAATCTTTTTACCCATATATTAAAGCGTTTGAACAAAAAACTTGTCATACATTGTTAGCGGAATTATTCTCTACTCTACCGGTAATTATTATAACCTAAATATTTCTCGTTCCCCATTTCATTATTATTAATTGAAAGACAATCGAATAAATAAATTTATTACGAAATACTTTCTCATTCAAAAGTATGTAATGTACAATTTACATATTTTTGATTTTAAAGTGCGATTTCTACCTCACAAGTAACGGTATCCGATATCCACAATGTCAATAAAATATTTTATTTGAAACCTATAGAATTCCAAATCTAACTTGGTGTCTAGCTGAAGGACGAAAATTGGTTCGAGTACAGAACAAATTGAATGCCGCATATGTTTATTCGTAACACATGCACAAGAAACACGTTCTTACTTCCTAATTTTAGAGAAAGAAACACTGTTTTTCTCCCCTAGGGAGAGACACATGATGTTTCTTTCCCTAGGTAGCATGTTTCTCTCCCTAGAGTGATGTTTCTCTCCCTAGAGACTACGATTATAAGCTGTTTGCGGCGTTTCCTAGGTAATTAGTTACGCAACCCATATTTGACATTTGTCTTCATAAGACGGTAATTTTTGTGCACTTGTTACGAAAAGTATAATATGCTTCACAGGAGGGCGCGATTATCCCTTGTGTAAAGTTGGCAAACTTCGACTTCACACGCGGAAATAATCGCCTGTTTCCCTTCCTTGATGCATAACATACTATACTAAAACTCTGTCAGTACGGTGGTGTGGATAGCGATACGGAATTCGAATCCGGAGATCCCGAGTTCGAATCGCACTGAAGCTAAGAAAAATTATATGAACTACACCACACTGCGACTCGGTGAGTGCGGACCCTGCACTGTAATTTGGATTAAAATCCTGTTGTACAGCGTAACGTAAATAAATAAATAATTTGGGCCTAATCTATCTTGACGTCTATTTCAAAGGCCAGAATAGTAAACACATTGCAATATGACATCTGACTAAGTTAAAATTTGATACTAAATATTGGTATCTTTATGTTGTCAAATGTATACAATATATCTTTTGTACAATTGCTATGCAAACTTGTGAATTGTGCTCGTATGTCATCGTAAAGTTGACGTTTTCTGCGTTGCCATTGAAAAGGCGCGAAAATAGTTATTTATATTACAAGACTGATATATAGAAATTTACAGGCGAACATAGAAAGGTAAGCATTGGACAATGTTTTATGGACATTTGAATCGCAATATATTAATATTTATTAAAATTAATTGTAATAGTATAACTCAATAACTAAAATTATCAATCAAGGTAGACTTTCAAAATCTGACAGATTTTGTTTAACCAAAAAATGGTATTATTTTGATTTTAGAAATAAATGCAGCAAATAAAAGCTTTACAGAATTAAATTCTGCGTCTAGCACATTAAGAACTATTAAATTAGCATTTTGTATGAGCGAGATATGTAAATTTAAAAATTATATATTTTTAATTAAGTTTGCTTTGGGTTAGAACAAATAATCAAACTTTAATGTCAATGTCATACTCAAATAAATGCAATAAAAAAAAATAGGTATACGCGTACAAGGAAGTAATGTGGTGTGCACATCAGATTTGTTTTCATTATTTTTATGTAGATAAAGGTTATTTATTTTTGTTTTGTTTTTGAATTGATGAAAGGAATATTGTAAATGTAATTACGTTATTGTATTTGTTTTGTATATGACAGAATACGTTACGTTACTCATAATATTGTTTCTGTTATTTACATTTTCAATACATCTCACGAAACCAATAATGTATTTCATTTGTTATATTGTCAGTTTGTCAGGTTTTCAATGATCCCTGTAATTGTCTTTCTATCTCATTTTTAACCTTCAAATTTGAAAGGAAATCCATCACCATTTCGCACATTATTTACTACAAAGCAACAGCATCTTTGCGTCTTGAACAGGACGTGTTAACCACAGACATCAGGGAGAGGCTTCCCTTCGATAGAATGACACCGGCTCGCTACAGATCCCCAGTTTGAAATCTCTGATTTAGTGTCCCGTATATTACCGCACTCTAACGGGAACGATGTTTTAAAACGTTCGGTTTCGCCGGGGCATATATCACACGGCGATGGCGGTGGCGATGGTGTACGGCGTCCCATTTGCGATCTCGACTCGGGTGTCTGATTGCAGCGACTAATGAGCTCGGTTCAACTGCGCCAAGAGTCAGGAAGTGGAGGTGGTGGCGGTGGCGATGGCGATGGTGGACCCTGGACGTGGATGAGAAAGCGGGGAACAGCAGAAATTATGGAAAATTATAATAATGTTATTAACTGCGGTAACATGCAAAATTGCAATTTATTATGATTTATATTACAACAAACAAATAATAGTTATTTACGCAATAAGTGGGATATAGACAAAATTATCGCACGCATGTGAAAGTTGCACAACGAGGCCGTAGGCCGAGTTTGTGTAATCACATATGTGCGATAATTATATAGTACCCAACGTATTGCGTACAAAATTTTATCTACGACTGTTCGGGATTTAAATTGTTATTTTTATACTTAAATATAAATTTAATTAAATTTCAAATCAAAGTAGCAACATGCGCTGTTTGTTTTCTAAATGATAGCAACGCGTTGACAATCGCGACAACCAAATAAACAGAAAAATTTTGATTTTGCGTTTACGAGTGTGTAGAATAGTTCGATAATAGAAAATGAGCCTTTCAGATATAGATCTGCTTCAGAAGAAGCAGCGTCAAACGTTATTTTGGATCTGGTTCCTCAAAAATCAAGAGTAAAATATCAACTGGCTTATGACACGTATGAGATATGGTGTGAAGAGAAAAAAATTAAAGATACAACAAATGAAAAGGCTTTGTTAGTGTATATCGGAGAATTAAGCAAGATTCAAAAATAATCATCTCTTTGGTGCTATTATTCCACGGTAGTTGGAGGTCAAATTCTGTTGCAGAAGGATACATTGAGACTTCAGCTGAGAATAAAAAGAAAACGGCTACCAAAATTTTGGGAGGAAAAGAAAATGTGTCAACATCTGTAAAATTCAAAAAACGCACGTGTGCGGTAAAATAAGTCATTACTTGTCTGAAATGAGTGGGATATTAAGGATATATTGCACGGTCGTAGATAAAATATTTCATCACGCCTTTTACCCAAGCAGATCTCGGTAAGTGATATATTTCTTCCCGTCAAGTGAGGTTACCAGCCGTCAAAAAACGGCCCGCAATGATATTTATGAAGGAAGACCCATAGGGATAGTTTTAATGTAGTGAGAATTGTTTGTCGGCTGTGAAAATCGAACCCGGGTTCACAAATTCACAGGTCCACTCGTTACCACTGAGCCACGTCAATTCACGGCCACCAAAGATATTATTGGAGTGGAAGCCACAAGGGTAGATTTAAATTAGTGAAAATTGTTTTTTGGCTGTGGGGATCGAACCAGGGTTCTCAAGAACCACAGGCCGACTCGATACCACTGAGCCATCTACCCCATAAAATTTACAACAAAAGTACACGTATACGGCAATACTTTATCGTTTGTCAGGTTAAATCGTCAGATACTTATGTCATCTTAGCTACAACAAAGAAACAGTATTGCAAAAATATTGGTATTGTAAGTGATAAACTAATACTATTCTGAAAAATAAAGGAGCTACGAAATCGGTTAAATTAGAAAACAATTTCTATTTTTTATGACTACATAAATGAGCGAAACAAGAATTTTGTTAGACCAATGGTTTTCAAAATACGAAATGCATTTTGCCAATTTTAAACTAGAATCAATTTTTTTAATATTTGTTTATTCTATTCAGTATTTTTTCTTAATTTAATGAATACAAAGTATCTTCATATTACAAAATTTTTGGGAAAATACATATCAATATTAATTCATTAAAATATTATTATAAATATTAAAAATAACAGAATAGAAACAAAATAATAAAAAAATATGTTGTGTCGCAAACAAATTCACTGAATTAAGTGCCAAACTAATTGGCATGGCGTGTAGTTGTATAGGTATTTAATTTTTTGCGCTAGTACATAAATCTGTTTAACAACATCACGCGCCTAAAAGCTCATATTTCAGGCAGACATTTAATAACAATAATACCTTTATAGTGGCAACGTTCAGGGTTAACGCCGAGCTTTTATTTAACTTCTATATTGTGAATATAGGCTGTAAATAATTATTTTACAATATATATATATCAGTTCAGATAAAACCACTAGGTAACTAAAATGAAGAAACTGAATCATCTAGTAATGGGGGTGAAGTAATCAAAGCAGGGTTCGAAGATATATATCGACCGATATATATCATGATATTTATTTTGATATATATCGTCATATTTTTGCAATGATATATATCCATTATATAAAAATATCAAATAGTTTTTGTGATATAGCCTCCGGAAAAGTGAAATTTTTCGTATTTTTCAATTTTTCTACTTTTCCGAGGCTATATCGCAAAAACTAAATGTGATATGAAAACGCGCTCAACGGCATTAATTTTCTCGTGCTTCAGTTAACTTATAAACATAGTTTCAGCGATTTTTATTTTTTTTCAATTTTCCGCCAAAAAAATCGCAAAAAGCGGTTTTTTAACATTTTCTCGAAAACCAGAAGTCATATGCATTTGAAGATTGCACCACTGGATTCAGTGGGTCAAAATACATATGTATGTAAATTTTCGTTTTAATAATCCTACGATTATGGATTTTTGGGAAAATTGAATTAAAATCTGAAAAAACCAAAGGGGTACCCCTTAGGAAATAATTAAAAATATTAAATTGCTTAAAATTGTGTGAAAATTTGCTTATAAGTCAATTCGGACACGGGGAATTCAACGCCGTTGAGCGCATTTGCATATCTTGTTTAGTTTTTGAGATATAGCCTCCTGAAAAGTGAAATTTTTCGAATTTTTCAGTTTTTCTAAATGTGTACAAAAACTAAAATTAAAAAATAAATATCCAAAAAGTGATATTTATCTGATATATATCCTATATATCAGATATTTTGATATTTATTATAAATATCATGATATTTATGAACCCTGAATCAAAGTAAATCATTCAAATAGATTAACAAATGAGTGAACGATTACAGTAAGAGTAGGTTAGATCTGATTTAAGTGGCGGGTGGAATTTGCCTTTAATAAATATTTGCGACAGGAAGTAGCAAAATAAAAAAATAGAAAAATAAAATATAGGAGTCTAAACATATATTTTTTAGCTAATTGACATTAAAAGTGGGCTTTTGTTAAAAATTGACAGCAGAAGAACAAATTTAATATTACAGTTTGATTTGAGAAATATAATGCTGCTTATTTAATCGGATGGGGTTAAATTCCTTCGTCACTTTCCATTATCTATTGTAAATATAATTAATATACTATTAAAATATACATTCGTAAATAACAGAATGACATTTATGAAATTATAAATTCCAAATTTGTGTTTTCATAGCAACGGTTTAACAAATGCATGGCAACATGATGTCTACGATAATGCCTATACATAATATCATGTGTGCAACACGACAAAAAACAAACAGATTTAAGTTAAATGTTTAGTTAAGTTAATAATTAAATTTGCCATTTAATGTAATTAAAAATTGAACATATTTATATTTGACATTTTTACAACTAAATAACTTAATAAAAAATCCCCAAAAACTGTTGCACAAAATTCACTTCGTAAGCGTCTATTAAGAGCGTAAAGTGTTTCTTTGTTACTCGAACACGGTAATTGCAGCGCGAGCCGAAGGCGAGAACAAAAACACTTTACGCTCGTGATACACACATAATTTTTTCTAAGATTGCATCTTAAAGTTATTAAAAAAAGTATGCGTACTGAAAATAAATTCGTTCTGTAAACTGTCAATATGACAAGTTTCTGTTTTGTTTGTATCCCTTGTAACTATTAAAATAAACGCGCATTTAATATCTTTTTCGCGCGTTGCTATTGGAGACGCGCAAAAATATATTTTTCGATTGTTCCACAGAAAACGTCAACTTTACGATGACAAATGAAAGCATGATTGTCAACTTTTCATAGTAATCGTAGAAAAAGTAGTTTGTCAAATTAATACTATACAAAAACATAATATTCTTTATAATTTGATGTTTTACTGATTAAACTAGGCGAACTTATACACTAGTAGCAAGACAATACTTCTGCTTCCTTCCATCTGTCCCTTTACAGGTAATTGTTCTTATTCGTTTTCGGCCAGAGCGACTTTCATTTGATTCGCATTTTTATGTGGAGTGTCACGAACATGTTTGCTCGGCGTCGAGCACGTGACCCTTATAATCTGGAAATTTATTTTCCGCTTTTTCTTTTTCTCTTTGAAAATTTATATGTTTATAAAAGTTTTAATTTACTGGGTACTTTAATGATATTACTCTGCGTAGCAGATGTGAATAGCTGATTTAATGGAACGTATTTATGTTATATTTTGTTAATATTAGTTGACAATTTTGCAGATCTATTCATACTTTTAATGGTAATTAATTACCATTTTCAATTCTACAACAATAAATATAAATTAATTTGTCATTTATTTTATTATAATTCGTTTACTTTAAAATATGAATATTTCATATTTTGATTTAATATTTGCCGAACTGAATTCATTTTAATTTAATTACACATTTCAAATCATGTTTCAAAAACTATGTTCTATGAATATGTACAATATTTTAATGTCGGTTGTCAGTTAAATTGTTATTCATTTCTGAATTAGTATAAATAATTTAAAATTATTTTTGCGGTTGCTCTTCTGCAAAAATCTCTCGGGGTCGTGATTTTACGGCTGCCAACCATAATTCACGAGCAAAAATATATCGTTCAAAGAGATGAGTAAGAGGTGTGAAATGTATTTTTAAAATTTATATTTGCATTTAACGTCCATTTTTTTAAAAGTATCTTTGCTTTATCTGCCGTATAACTGATAAAATTCTAAACAAAGTTTATATCTAAAATCAATGAGAAAGAAGATATAACGATAGAGTTCTAAAAATATTCCAAAGCTTGGAAAAGAAAGTAAAGTATTGCACTTTATATTTTCCGTAGGAAAACTCGGACTTCGTCGAACAAGACAACTTCATGGATTAGCTGAAGTTGAAATTCTTCCTAAGTTTCCTCTTTCTTACCCCACACGCATTCGAAACTAGATTTTAAAGATAATATCAGAATTCGTAGAAAAACTTTTATTGGGCATTATATCGCGGGCAGCAGCAGCTTAGCTTCGGATTTCCGAGTTTTTGCTAAAACATTAACTTGTTCATTTCACTGAAGGTGTACGGTTGGTTTTTTTCTATTTCCGGATCCGGCAAAGCCTAATCAAATTAATGAACGTACTTTCTCTCCGGCTTCATTGTTGCTGCTCAGATTTATTTCAATTTCCAGTAGTTAATACGATTTTAAAATTTAATTATGTTCTCTCGCGGAAATAATGTTACACGTCTTGCTACAACCAAACCGAGTTAATAACTTTATTTATTATCTATTTTCACACTGTATACACGTAGCCGTTGATTTAATGTACAGAATATTCTATGACAACTGTGCCACATCCGAAACATGGGAAAGAAATGTTTCATACCCACTGTTTCCATAATTACTTTAAAAGAAAATATTTCAAATAAAAGTTGTAGTGAATTTAATTCTGTATCTAAATACAGTTACACAATTTGTTTTACTTACTGTCAAAATTAATTTTAAAACTTGTCAAATAAATAAAAAATTGTGAAATTAATAAGAACATACATTTCATATATTATGCTAACATTAATTTTATGATGGAGAAAACTGGCTTTAAACTAAGTAAACTTATATACTCAAATTGTACCTGTAAATTATCCATCCAAAACAAACTCCAAGTTCAACTAATCAAGGTTTTGCACCTGAAAAGAATAAGTTAATTAAACACAAAAGCTCATTGACAGACCACCCTCAAAGGTTCATACACCCATCCTAAATACTCTACAGGTCAACTTGAGCAAATTATATAAATTACTACACTACTACAGCGTAGGGCTATTGACTGTTTCGTCGTCAGCCTGGTTAGAGTACCACTACAGCTCGAAGATGCTTGTAATGTAACAAGTCTAAGTCAGCACAATTAAGACATACATATTAAGTAACTTCAATAACTGGGTCATGGTGTGACATGTAATATCTAAATATTATAGTAAAGTGTAATACTTATTTTGCTGACTTAGCATTGTTCCAATATTATATAAGGAATGAATATTATACTCGGGGCGATAGTTAGTGCAAAAGGGCTGACCGATTGGGCCAGCAGAGTAGAGTGTAATCCGTTAAGCTGGATTTATAATGAAGTAACGCAACAAGTAACGCAGTTGCAGTAAAGTAGAAAGTAAAGCAAGCGAAAATAGTTGATTTATATTAAAAAGTAGTTCCACTACTGCTAGCCAATCAGGTAATAAGATACAAAATTCACATTAATTCGGTAGTTTTCGTTTAACTTCGGCATCAATTTAGAATTTCTGTACGTCTGTCATATCATATAACGTTTGTTAGGCTAATTATTATTTATTGGGTTTTGTGCTTAATATTTTTGTTGTCTGCGCAACGTTCAAAATGCTGCCTTCTTATTGGCCAGCGGTAGAAAGTGTTAGTTAAGGTAAGGTAGAAAGATGAATGTTGGGCAACTCTTGCGTTACATATTTTACCTTACTTCTTACTTTACTTCAATATAAATCATTACTAGCTGTAGTACACGCTCAACTTTTTACGTTACCGATAATTTTTGCGTTACTTGTTGCGTTACTTCATTATAAATCCAGCTTTAGAGTCAACACATCAAGGCTGTATCGAGTAGTGCTGTGTAAATGTATGTAAAACTATTTATTAAATATATTTATACTTTTATACTTAAATACTTGCGTCCTTCAATCTGACAAGAACCCGTATATTATTTGCTAACTCTCGTCATAACGAGGAGGGTTACAGTAATGTCGTTGCTGCTAAGCAATGGTCCTCTACAGTTCGACTCAATTCATTCATGAATTATACCAGCGCGAAGCTAGTATCAGCTGAAACACAACCTCAACTATACTTGCACTAGCCCAATAATACCGTGAGTACGGTGGTGTGGATAGCTATACGGAATTCAAATCCGGAGATCCCGAGTTCGAATTTCAATCAAGCTAAAAATTATATGAACTACCACACTGCGGCTCGGTGAGTGCGGACCCTATACTGTAATGGGGATTATGTTCCTGTTGTACAGCGTAACATAAATAAATAAATAAATTATTTAACAGCTCAGGTAGGTATGCAAAAAGAAACTAAACTCTAAAAGTATCCAGAATTTAGCTTGAAACTCTACCATGACCCTAACTTTTGCGAATATCAAAAAAATCTTTTTGTTCTATAATCAGTATATCAAAATATATATGTCAATGAAGTTTCGTGCAGAGGTATAGAAACACTCTGTATCCAAATAAACGAAACAGAAAAATTAAAACAATTTTAATTTAATCAAATGACAAGCACGCGCATGAAACATAAAAAAATACTTGATTGCTATTGGTTGAAAATAGGACATGGAATATGAAATTTCATAGTATACCTAGTGTAATAAGAGCAGCTTTAAAATATTTAAAGTTAAATAGATAATGAATGTATTATTCAATAGTTATAGATAAACATATTTTTCCGTTACCATTGTTATTATCTGATTATTGCAAGATTATTATTGTTACCGAAATATAGTATATTAAACACATATTTTCATCTTTTTTGCTTCATTTTCAGTTTTTACTATACAGTGTGTAACTGCAATTGTGTTAAATGTATTTTTAAACAAGCGCAGGTGATGCTGCCTTCATTTCTTATAGATTCGTTGTTAGAGAAGTGGGCGTAAGTGAAGATTTAGGAAACTAGTGTACAGGAGCGAATGGATGATTGTTTGTTGCGTGATGATGGATTTTGGTTGTGAGAAAAGAAAGAGTTTGTATGGAGGAAGTGTTAATATGGTCGAATCGAGTATCGTGTGTCAGGATGAGAATGTTGACGGGTTCGTGCTACCCCATTTAATGGGATATAGCGTGATGTTATGTATGTATGTATATTTTCATATTTCACAATTACCATAGGCAACAAGAGATATGAAAGTAATATTTCACGTTGGTTTAGTATTGTTCTATAGGGATAGTAAAATCGAGACTAACTTATTATTAAAATATAAATTAATAGAGCAATAATATCGTGGTGTACAACTTGCATGGAATGTTCATTTCTCACTTGTATTAATTGTAGCATGAGCTCGTGTGAAATGAATAGTATTCCATGCTTGTTAATAATAATAATAATAATATATTTTATTTTTGAGATGTAGGTACATATAAAAAGCGTCGTAAATAAGTAATAAAATTAAGAACGGTACAAAAATTCGTCAATAGTATAAAAACAGTTTTTCACAAGAAATTCTTTTAGTTTCTTCTTGTACCTGCAGATATTTTTACACATTGTAATATCGTGTGGAATACTGTTAAAGATATCCACGCCCATGATATCAGGAGAGTTACGGGTGCAATTATATTTCACTAAGGGTTTTCTCAATTTCCCCTTGTTTCTGGTATTTTTATCATGAATGTTATTTTGTGAAATTAATTTTCCTTTATTTTTGTACATATATATTCCAATATCAAGTATATATAGACATGTAAGTGTTAGGATATTAAGATTTTGGAAATGAGTCCTGCAAGATTCAAGATGCGATATACCAGCAATGATTCTAACAATCCTCTTCTGACAGGTAAACACAGCTTTAATATGCGGCGAAGAGCCCCAGAAGCGTATGCCATAACGTAGTCTCGATTCGACCACAGCATGGTAAAACATTAACAGTTGATGATGGTTTAGTTTAGTTTTAAGAAATCTTGTTTGAAATATACCTCATTTTAACGGTAACTAAATTAAAATAAAGAATATGAAGACTGATTTAGACGCAGAATTTTATCCTCTATTATTTATATTTTAATCTTCATTTTATTTTTTATTTTATTAATTAGCTAGATAAATAATGGCAGTAAGAAATCTATAACACTAGAAATAAAGATTTTTTTTTTGGTTTCTTGAGACTCCAGTGATGAAGATTACTTAGTGTAAATATGAAATCTCCGTAGGGAATTAAATATAAAATATTTTATTTTTATGTAAAATTACCGTGCTAATAATTCACCATTCGCAATTATTTTACTCGTAACAAGATTTTGTTCATTCATTCTTTGAAACAACGTAAATTTATTACTCAATTTTAAATTAATTTAAGATTTACGGTTTGGCAAATCGATCTACTGTCTTGTTCCGGTGTATAGCAAGACTGCGGGCTATGCGAGGTCTCAAACGAACGACTGCACTGAATAAAATGCAATTGTTCTAGATGATAATTTATTTGATCAATTCAATTCTACTTTATTTAGAACTTGGCCGTTTATTGAAACAAATGTTAGCAATAAGGAACTTTTATCATTTAGCATCAGGGTTCGTAAATATCATGATATTTATAATAAATATCAAACTATCTGATATATAAGATATATATCAGATAAATATCACTTTTTGGATATTTATTTTTTAATTTTAGTTTTTGTACACATTAGAAAAACTTAAAAATTCTAAAAATTTCACTTTTCCGGAGGCTATATCTCAAAAACTAAACAAGATATGGAAATGCGCTCAACGGCGTTGAATTCCCCGTGTCCGAATTGACTTATAAGCAAATTTTCATATAATTTTATGCAATTTAATATTTTTAATTATTTCCTAAGGGGTACCCCTTTGGTTTTTTCAGATTTTAATTCAATTTTACCAAAAATCCTTAATCGTAGGATTATTAAAACGAAAATTTACATACATATGTATTTTGACCCACTGAATCCAGTGGTGCAATCTTCAAATGCATATGACTTCTGGTTTTCGAGAAAATGTTAAAAAACCGCTTTTTGCGATTTTTTTGGCGGAAAAATGAAAAAAAATTAAAATCGCTGAAACTATGTTTATAAGTTAACTGAAGCACGAGAAAATTAATGCCGTTGAGCGCGTTTTCATATCACATTTAGTTTTTGAGATATAGCCTCGGAAAAGTAGAAAAACTGAAAAATTCTAAAAATTTCACTTTTCCGGAGGCTATATCTCAAAAACTAAACAAGATATGGAAATGCGCTCAACGGCGTTGAATTCCCCGTGTCCGAATTGACTTATAAGCAAATTTTCATACAATTTTATGCAATTTAATATTTTTAATTATTTCCTTTGGTTTTTTCAGATTTTAATTCAATTTTCCCAAAAATCCTTAATCGTAGGATTATTAAAACGAACATTTACATACATATGTATTTTGACCCACTGAATCCAGTGGTGCAATCTACAAATGCATATGACTTCTGGTTTTCGAGAAAATGTTAAAAAACCGCTTTTTGCGATTTTTTTGGCGGAAAATTGAAAAAAAATAAAAATCGCTGAAACTATGTTTATAAGTTAACTGAAGCACGAGAAAATTAATGCCGTTGAGCGCGTTTTCATATCACATTTAGTTTTCGAGATATAGCTTCGGAAAAGTAGAAAAACTGAAAAATACGAAAAATTTCACTTCTCCGGAGGCTATATCACAAAAACTATTTGATATTTTTATATAATGGATCATTGCAAAAATATGACGATATATATCAAAATAAATATCCTGTTTAGCATAGATTCTCTCAAATGTAAACATAAATGTAACTTAAAGTTTCAAACATAATCACTAAATATAACATAAAAATAGAAGAGTTCATTAGCCTTTCATTAAATTCAAGCCACAATGAAACCTTCACTCCTCTCTACATATGACTTTCACTTCATCAATATTTAGGATTTTGTCCTTTAATCATTGCAGTGTCTCCTTGTCATACAAACATATTTATTGCAAATTTCAGTAGAGGATTCTCTGGATGATTAAAATTTAATTCCATATGTTCAAACCTTTATTTTGAAATTTGCTTTAAAATAATTTCAATAAAAATTAAGTGCTAGACCCCAAAGAATACACTTTACGATCCCTTAGGGCAGTGGTCGGCAAAGTGCGGCTCCAGAGCCGCATTTGGCTCTTTGATTCCTTAAGTGCGGCTCTGGCACAAATATCCACGGAAGGCGCAATAATATTATCATTAAAAAAAAACTTGATAAAAAAATAATTACATCTTATTTTGATAAATTAAAATTCTTCTATAAATCGAGAACATGCATAATTTTTTGTTTAAGTTAAAAGATAGATAGGTAATTAAAATTTTATATTGTTGTATAAAAACGTAACGAACATCGAGTTTAATTTTGAAATTGACATTGGTAGCTTTGAAATACAATTGCTGGATTTAAAAAATAAGGAGATATGGCGCTCTAAATTAGAACGTCTTTGTGTTGAATTGGAAATATTGGAGAAGAAAAAATGTGATCTTAGTTAACAACGCAAGTAATAATAATAATAATATTAACACAAGTGGTCTGCTTTAAATGACCTGGAGAAAGAAGATATGATCATTTTCAACGCTTGGAATAGTATTCCTGACTCTTACGATCAGCTGAAAAAGCTCGCGTTTGCTGCTCTTTCCCTTTTCGGTTCTACATATTTATGCGAACAATCTTATTCAAGCATGAACATTATCAAGAGTAAACTGAGAAGTCGTCTTATTGATGAGAACATGGAATCATGCCTAAAATTAAAAACAACAACATACAAAGGTTAATAAAATTTAGTGTAATAAAAGTTTACTAAACAAGGAGATTTGGCTCCCAATTTTTTTTTAATTGTTGTAATGTTCATATTTGACTCTTTGGCTAGTAAGTGTGCCGACCACTGCCTTAGGGGATCGCGATCCACAGGTTAGGAACCGTTTGTTTAAAATATCCGGCATTTTATTTTATTTAGTACATTGCACAACAGAACATCCCAATTCCAAAAGGTATAAAAGAGCAAAGGATCTGTAGATTATAGTGAAGGAAGATAGAGCAATTATGTTACAACTTTGTACGTTCATTGCCAATTAATAATTGTGTAGCAATCTACTGAATTCGAAAATTCTGGTACCTAGTTGGAAAAGACTTTACAGAATTCCAAGGAAAAATAAATAATTTAGTGCGTCATGAGAGAATAAAAATAAAGCAAGACATGTAGGACACGTGGTTGATTTATGTGGCTCAGGACAGCGGTCAGGTCCGTTCATTTCCCGAGTTTAAAGTTCGATTAGAGAAGTAAGTAAGTAAATAAGTGAGTGCGCTCGCGGTCCACAGACGTAGAGATGCGGAAATGGAACGTAACCTGAAAGAGGAAGGTGTAGAAAGTTGGAAAATATAAATCGTGGGCGCGGCAGGCGCACGTGCTCTCGGCATGAATCATTTACAGTTGCACGTGTGTCTTCGCCGCTAACAGCAAATCTACTTAATGCTTGTTTTATTTCTTTATTTCTAATTCGAGTTCCAGAGGTGATAAATCTCCAGGGAGCGCCCTAATGGCAGACCATGAAACAAAACTGGCTCTTCTATCCGTATCCGCGGGTGCGCGCGCTCCACTTCCGACCCGAACGGAGCTATCTCCTGGACACATTTATAACTGACCTCGCGGCGACGGATTCTTAACCCTTTCCACAAACACACCATCAAACTTTTTCTAAAAACGCGACATCTGTGGTCGTTACTTTCACAACTACTTTCTTTTATCAGAAATACAGCTTGTCTACGAGGGCCACCATTAGGATCTGTAAGTCACACGACTTTGATTAAGTTAGATAAAAGTTATTACATTAACAATACGCAAATATAACGATATTTTTAATAAAAAAAAATCAAAATGTCACCATATACAGGAGCAAAAAATTAAAGGGTATATTCTATACGACGTGCTGATTATAGAATAGAATAGACTATTTATTTAACCATGTTTCATACATACATTTGTTGTAATTATGGATCGTCAATAAATTAGAATGAAGTAAATCATAATTAAGTACTATATTGTTGGAGATGTGTCCAGATATTCTTCCACACTATAAAAGCAATGCTGTAATAAATAGGACTTAATCCTGGTTTTAAATTGCTTAATGTTTAATTCTTTTATATGCGAAGGCAGTTTATTGTATAGATGAATATTTATGGAATTTCTCTTAACATTTAAGGATTTATATTTATTACTTCTAAATAGGTCAGCTGTGCGTGTATTATAGTTGTGTACATCTTTATTCTTTGTGTACCGAGTTTTGTCTAAGTGGATTTCAACAACTGTTGCGTAAATAAAAAGACATGGCGCCGGCATAATTCCAAATTTAATAAATAATCATGAAACAAAAAGATTTTTTTTTTAAATCGATAAACTATTTTCCATGTTCCCTGTCCAAAATTTTTCGTTGCCGCTGCCATTAGGTGGATGATTATGTTAAAGTTATTAATTAAATAAAATTCTATTATAAATAACTGCTAATAATTGAATTGTGTAATTATTCTTTCGTAGTTGATACCTACTTCATTGTTTGTGTTTAATAGAAAAGCTAATCCAGTGCAGTACTACAAAAAATGTTTTGGGTTAACAACCCTTAATTTTTCAAATTTAAAAAAAAATTCTTTTTGTTTCATGATCAGCATGTCGTACAGAATATACCCTTTAATTTTTTGCTCTAAGTTGTGAAACACCCTGTATAATTGAAAATGTAGAAGTAGCTTTTTAAGCAAAATAAAAATCTATTTACTATATTTACTTTTTGTGATAATCTCGTTATGAAATTTTTACCGAATCTGCCTTCGAGCATTTATTCATAAACATAAATTTTGTTATCGTTCATTCCAACAATGGTTGACACGTTGTTGGAATGCGCCCGAAAAGAATCATTGCTCTAGGGAGATTATAAGTGATAATCTTATAAAAAATCTGATGTGGACACCACATGACTTCCTTGTACGCGTATTATACTATACCTACATTTTTTTATTACACATATATGACGTATATTGACAATAAATTTATTATTTTTTCCTTATTTTTTGTTCCAACCCATAGCAAACTTAATTACATGAAACAAGAAATATATAATTTTTAAATTTAGATATCTCGCTTATACGAAAGACTAATTTAAAAATTCTTAACGTGCTTGACGCAGAATTTAAATCCATAGCAAACTTAATTTACAAAAAAATCAAAAAATATATAATATTTAAATTTAGATATCTCGTTTATGCAAAAAGCTAATTTAAAAATTCTTAATGTGCTAGACGCAGATTTAATTCTCTAAAACTTTTATTTGCAGCATTTATTTCTTAAATAAAAATAATACAATTTTTTCAAAAAAAAACTATTAGCAGCTTCATGTAATGTATCACTTTCGGTTAGTCTATTTTAACCAAAATCTATTATGTTATTTCCATTGATATAGTAGTCTTATATACAAAATTTGAAAACGTTTGGATTATATTTGAATATAGTTTTTCATTAAAATCTATTATAGGCTTCAAGTAAAGTACCGCTTCCGGAAGTTATATATTGACCGAAAAAGGAGGTGCACAACTAGATGTTACAACAGTCGTAAATACAAAATTTAAATTTTCTACGGCTTACCGTTTTCGAGTTTTGCGAGATACAGACGTCAGGACGAAATTAGTCAAAATGGATTCAGGGATGGTCAAAAATGGATATTTCCGCTGAAATCTTAAAATAGAAAATTTTCGCGATTACAATACTAAAATTAAATATAAAAATTTAGAAAATCTGCTAACCGTCAATGCAAAAATATGTCGACTAAATTATCGATCTAGTGAAAAATCCGCTGCTAATATGGTTTCATATACCACATATAACTTTTGTAATAAAAATTAGACGAGCACTTGCATCTATTGTGGGATTAATTTCATGTCATAAACAAATAAATTCATTGTAGATTTTAAACTAGTTTAAATCAAACTACTCACTTCAGTAATATCTTCAAAGATACGTTTGTTTTGTTTAGATATATGACCAAAATTTTGGGATAAGTTATACAATGAAATTTAATCCCTTGGAAGGTTCGACATCCCGGACATGAGATACCAGTATCAATTACTGTTTGTATCGAAAATTGTCAATGTGCCAAACAGAATATAATGAAATTAATTCTGTAATCGAACTGCAACATAATGATGTTGTTATCGTATTAAATTTATATTAATAGCTTCATTGATACGCGGCAAATGTGAATTAGACAACATCTCTCATTAACTATTATAATACAAACACATAATCATTTCCGGAATAACGCTCGAGTTACTTACTCCAATTATGTATCAATTTTGTATTTTCTATAACAGAGGGTAACACATATCACATAAAAATATGGGGTAGGTGGCTCAGTGATATTGAGTTAGCTTGTGGATTTGAGAACCCGGGTTCGTTTCCCATAGCCGACAAGCAATTTTTAGTTAAAACTACCCCTGTAGCTCGTTCTCCACTAACATCTTTGGAAGCTGTTATTTGGCGGCCAATAATCGTACTTCTTGCGAACAAATATATCACTTACGGAGATCTGTTACGACAAAGTGCGACACCTAGTAATGGGTAAAAGGTGTGATGATATATTTATTTACATCAAAAACATAATTATTTTCGGCTAGGAAATAAAACATATAAAGAACTGTTATAACAAATATTTAACATTTTCATTGTTCAAATTTGGTTTTTGTGCTCATAAATCAAAATAAAATTTATATAAATTTGTATTTCGTAGGTTGGTAACTCCACAAAGTCTAAGATGAAATTGGAATAAATCTTGCTTTGGTTTTATTTTTCCAGAAACGCAACCTAGAGCAAGAACAATGCAGCCGTGGAGTATTTTTAAAAAGTGTTCAACCAGCCCGGTTGAACACTTTTTAAAAATACTATGTCTTATAAATTTCAGTAAAATAAAATATTGTCTTCTTTATGCTCGTTTGTGACGCGCGCGATTCTTGTTTATTATATTTGTGATTTATTTTTTAATGTTTTTCCGTTTTATCTTGCTGTTCCACTTTGCATGAATTATATGCTCCTTCAAAGGACAAAAAACTTTAAAGAAACTCTCAATAACAAGTCATTTTTATATTTATTGTTTTAACAAATGTGTACATGTAATCGAATATACCGGGAGATTCACAATTTTTTCACCTACTTTAACCACCTATAATACTCAACGTACTGATTATGAAACAATTTTTTTTTTCTAAATTAATATAATTATGGTTAATTTACTAAACGTGAACATTTTAGGTAAAACTGGATTTGGATGTTTTCTTATAATGTATAAACAAAGTTAATTAGTTATGAGATTACACAAAAAAATATCTGATGTGCACAACACATGACTTCCTTGTACCCGTATTAAACTATAGATATTTTTTTAATTGCACATATTTCACATTAAATCTTTTATTTTTTGTTCTAATCCATAGCAAACTTAATTTTTTTTAAATCAAAAAATATATAATATTTAAATTTAGATATCTCGTTTATGCAAAAAGCTAATTTAAAAATTCTTAATGTGCTAGACGCAGAATTTAAATCTCTAAAACTTTTATTTGCAGCATTTATTTCTAAAATTAAAATAATACTATTTTTTTCAAGGAAAACTGTTAGCAGCTTCATGTAATATGTCACTTCCGGTTAGTCTATTTTAACCAAAATCTATTATGTTATTTCCATTGATATAGTAGTCTTATATACCAAATTTGGAAAGTTTTAAATTATATTTGAATATAGTTTTTCATGAAAATCTATTATAGGCTTCAAGTAAAGTACCACTTCCGGTAGTTGTATAATGACCAAAAAGGGAGGTGCACAACTAGATGTTATAACAGTCCTAAATATAAAGTTTCAATTTTATACGACTTACCGTTTTTGAGTTATGCGAGATACGTACGTACGTACATACGTACGTACAGACGGCATGACGAAATTAGTCAAAATGGATTCAGGGAGGGCCAAAACACCCATTTCCGTTGAAATCTGAGAACCGAAAATTTTCGCGATTACAATACTTCCTTTACTTCGTACAAGGAAGTAAAAAATTCGTAAATCGAATTAATAAAATCTATTATCTAAAAGCGAAAGTAACACTAATTTCCGAGAACTGATAATTAAAATAAATTAATTTATTACATAACGATAGGTATTGTATAAATTAATACGTTTAAGATAATCCAATCAGTGGCCCAAAACTATTTGTTTCAAAAACTGCGAAATAAATAAGCGAATTTTTTAAAAATTCTGCCTGTTTCATAATCAGTTCTTCTCTCATATGTGAGTCGAAAGTAGAAAGTTTTCGCACAATGAAAGGAATTTAAATTTTCGTCCTTAAGGAGGAAAGTAACTATTTGCCTGCCATATTTATAATTGGTTTTATAGCAACTATCAACACAGTCTTAATTATTTCTTTATTCATATATCGTAAGTATTTTTAAATGATGTAAAAAAAATGCTCGTAGAAAAAAAATCATGTGTATATCATTTCTTAACTTGTGTGATTACTGTCCTCAGTTAAGTTTCGGGCATTAAACGTCACTCGTGGGCGAAAATGATACGCTTGCCTCCCACGTTATACTAATAGCTATTTTCTACAGTCGATATACAAAGTAGGCGCTTGCATTTGTCAATGAAAAATGTCACTTTGCCGCTTATGCGCGACAAAACAGAATAAACGCTCGCTCTCCGAATTTGTAACTCTAACTCAAAAGTTCATTAGACGTTGCGATAACAATAAGTGACAGCAAATAAACAATTTTCATTTTTGATGTGCTATAATGCTGTAAACTTATAAAATATAATTCTTAAAAGGTATAAATTTATTGTGGCGACTATAAAAAATCGTGTATGTGTTTCGAGCGCAAATGTACATTTCGAGAGATTGCCGCGCGATGACCTTTCAATCGATAATGTACCATTTTGAGCTCTTAATACACAAATAGCTATTGTAGTCGTATATACCACGAGTGTTAAGTGAATTTAAAGTTTTATAGTCAGTTGCATCGCTTTCAATTAAATTTTAAATATTGATCCAATAAAAAATTTTGAATCAAATTTTTGTTAGCAATATTAAGATACTTATTTGATATTGTTTATTTAAGTAATAGCGGTGCAATTGATCATTTTTAATCACCCTCAAAATATTACTTAAGTAACCGCTCTTGGTACTATAAATAACAATTACGTTTAGAAAAAAATATTGAATATCCTAGAAATAATTTCAGTGATTGCACATTTACATTTAGATTGTACCGCTGGAGAAATGAAACAAAGTTTGCGGTAGAACTGTTTTGTTTTTATGAAGGGATCAAATGATTGTTTGCAGCAGTAGTAAAAATAACCAACAAAAGAATAAATTTTTAATTGCGGGTTCTAATTACAGTGGTTTTCTTAAACAAATGAAAAACTAAGGTGAAATAAAATTTTTATGATTTTAATTAAACCAGTACATGTAAAAAATTTGCATAGCTCTAGTAACAAACAAAGTGAACCTCCGTTACGTTACGAACGGTGGATTGCCACGTTCTCACGGTTTCAGAAATGTTATTTATTTTTATATTTCCTAACCCCTTTATTTCCTGTTGGCGTAGCTTGTTTTGTTCTGTAACTTTTCTACTTTCTGTGCAGGGAATTTCCATTTCCTTGACGCTGCTCGCTCCAAACACACATGCGAGCTGAGCATCCAGCAAGGCCTTTTTCGCACGTACAAAAACTCAATATGACAAGAATCTTTTCCCTCAAAAACTCTATACCAGCGCATGTGTGCCGAATACGAATGAGACATACAACTATAGCTAGCGACAACCAAGGCGAGGCTAGCAGGTTCGTTTCCCGGCTAAACACGATCGATGTCGTGATATCGTTACAGCGAATGGTCCTGAAAACGACGCAGCGCTGCATCATCTGCATACGAGCATGCAAGGTTACTCCGATGCTATGCATGATCTTAAACTGAATCTAGTTGTTGCGCGCCCCAACCCCGAGCTACTGTTAAACCGAATACTGTTCCGGTAAGTGAAACAGATGCGGATTGCCAACATGTGTTTGGCACAAAAACATCTATGAACATGTGTTGCACCTAATTCACTTCACTTATTCCTAACATAGTTTTATCCTTAATTGGTTCGTGGCTTCTACTTTGTTCCTTCATATTGTACATAGGATATTGGCAAAATAATTTGGATTGTTGAAGAAATTACAAATATAAGACATATAACAATATTTTAAGCAGAAGAGAGAAGTCATTAAAATTTGATACTAGGATAATGACGTCAAAGACGGCTACGTTTATAGGATACAAAACAAATTAAATGCATTGATTGTTATATAAATGTATAATAAATTTCCTAATATTTTAAATGCTTTAGGCATTATTTATCAAATATATAACACACAAATCACAACAAAATTGATAAACGACAATGCGAAACAAAATGGGGTGAGAGTCGCATACAAATGTAAACGTTTTGAAAGCCAGTAGGTGCCAATGCATGGTAAAGAAATGACCTTCAATTCCTTTAAATAAATTAAATTTTCTTTAAAAACAATGACTGGTAGCACAAGCTCTGTTTTTGCTTGTTTTAAGAGCAGTGTTTTTGGATGTTTTAGCTATCTCTAACATGTTAAAACCGTGCTCTTAAAACACCCAAAAACGAAGCTTGTGGTACCAGCCAATATGTTTAATTATGTTTTAATTTTTAATAATTGTAAATTCCTTCAATTCGTTGCAAGTACAGTACGTTATACAGTTTTATCCGCGATCTATTACGTCTCTCTTCTGTTTAAATTTTGTTTGTATATGATCAGCGTTTTAATTACAGTTAAGCTAAAAAATATATGAACTACCATATTGCGGTTCGTTGAGTCCGAAACCTGTACTATAATTAGGTTTATGTTCCCATATAGTACACAGTAGAATTAAAAACATCATTTTAATATAAATATTAAACAGCTCAAATTTATTTGTTTTACTTAAACGATTCCGTACCCAAAGTAACTTGTGTGAGATCAGTGTGTCTCGCGATTCATTTGCCTTTTTAAATACACTTCCAGAGTTACGAAAATGTTCATTTACCCTACGAATATGACATGTAAAAACTTTGTAATCAGTGTCCTCGAAATTAATAAAACTCTGCAAAAATTGTTCGTGGCACTGCTCTATAGACTATATCCAGGCATTTCCATTATACGAGTACATCCCAGTACGAAAATATACTTCCAAAATAAATTTGTCATGTGATTCTAACAATTTCAATAATTAAGTTTTAAAAATTACTTCTAAATTCAGTTCTATACTTACTTTGTAGTCCAAAGACCAAGATGTTAATAAAATATGCATCAATATCAATAAGAGAAACAAATACAACAACGATACTGATTTACCCAAATGTCATTAATTATATAAATATTACCTGCATTTAAAGGACAACTAGTATTAACTCTATTCTGTGGAAAATAGATAATAATACGAACTTTTTCAAATCACGTGAGAGCATTCTGTATAACAGTACTGACAAAAGTAAAACTGTCATTTGAATGATTAAATTTTATTTACTTTGGAAGTAAACTAGTTTGTCGGTTATGAAACCGGCCATATATTAAACGGTTAGAAGTAATATAAATAAACAATAATTATAATAAAATTTCAAATATCCATCCATTAACTGCCAAACAATGCCCTAGACGATAATAAAACCTAAACAATAGATATTTAGGTAGCTGTAATACTTCCAACACAAAACATAATGTTGCCATTGTATATTTTATATTTTTAAAAACCTTTCTAAAAAAAATTCAGCAGTGCATCAGGAGACCGAGCACGCCTGCCATTACATTGCTCCAGAGTTCGGTTTAAAAAATATTTGAATTTCTTCAACTGCATATATTATTTAGAAGTAGTAAATTGTTAATAACAATGCTATAATAGTAAATAGAAATGTTAACTTGACTTGCTCTGTATCATTTTGAAATTAACGCTTTAATACATTGGTGTCAAATTCGTAACCATAAATATGTTAAATCCCATGTTTCTTGTTAAAATTAATTCACGGTATATTTGGACTAGGTAAAATTATAAATGCTAATTAACAAAACATATATAATGTTCGTTATTTATTAATTAAAAATGTTTCATTTTAAAACTTTACTTACAGCTGCAGGAGTATTGTTAGCGCAATCAGATGTAGTTGAAAAATTCTTACCTGAAAAAAAAAGAAAGAAAATTTAATTAACTTTGTGACAAACGTTACCATTGTTCTATTTCTACAAGTTCTGAGATAAAAATCATTTAAATCACAAGGTATATAGACAGAAAGTTTTTCTTCTTTTCATAAATTTTACATTACTAATTATTCGCAACTGTGCATTTCTACAAGTCGATTGTTATTTATAAAATAATTATAAATACGTAGATGTTTAGTTGTACAGTATTTGATTTATGTACAGTACCATAATGCTATAATAAGAGTCTTACTTTGTAAGAAAAATCTCATGTTCTTTATTCATCACACAACACTAGATCCAGAACTGTCTAGATAACAAATGTACAGTGATAAAATTGAGTAGGCACAAATGGTAAGAGGAACAAAAAAACATTCATAGCTTCACTCAAACCTCAGCCAATCCGTCACCGGATGACAGACGTAACTCAAGTAACATTAACTGACACCACGAGCCGAGACTCTTCGCTTCACACCCTCGCAATTCCTCTGCCATTCTTGGAGATTTACTTACATGTATTCAAGATTGTTCTAGGGATTGATGAATTGCTCTGGAATTAATTAGGAGATGTTTAATACGTGAAATTAACTGCTTGGGAATCACAGCCTTTTGTAACCGACGCTGAATGCCTCGAGATGAATTAGGGAGTGGTGGAAGTGCGGAGACTGGAATGGTATTCCTCTGGTAATGCAAAGACATCTTTGGAAGGCCGATGCCAAAGACGCAACCGTGTGTGAGGTTTGTTACAACATACAAGTTGTTTATAAAAGTGTTTCATGCATGAATACAACTCTCCATATTCAATACAATTTTACTTATGGCTTAATTTGTATATTTTGAGAGGCATCATTTGATACACTAACTATAGTTTCCATTGGTAAGAATTCCATTCTATTGGATCTCCCTGTATTAACATCTTTGGTGGAAAACATTTGATAACCACACTTCACGCTCTTAAATATATTTCTTAAAGAGATATTCTACATAAAAATTTAGAAATTAAATAAATAAATATATCATCACGTCATTTACCCATTACTGGGTGTGGCACTCTGCCAAAACAGATATCGGTAAGTGATATCAAAACACGCCCCCAAAGATATTAGTGGAAGGGCAGCCACAGAGGTAGATTTAAATTGCTGAAAATTGTTTGTCGGCTGTGGGGATCGAACCAGGGTTCTCAAGATCCACAGGCCGATTCGATACCCATGAGCCACCTACCCCATTAAATTAAGAACAATTCTCAAAAATCCTGTACTTAGGTAAAATAGGTGCTTGTGGATTTGAAAGCCCGGGTTTCGATTTCCACAGCCGACAAAAAATTATCACTTATAATATCATAAGAGCGTTAATTCTTTCCGGAAATTTTTAGGAGTGCATTTCAACAACGTATTAATCGGCCCGAGTGGAACACGAGGGCCCGATTACGTTGTTGGAATGCACGACAAAAAATTTCCCGGATATGAATTAATGCTCGAATGTAGATTCTATAAGAAAATCGTAACGACACCGCTACAAAAAGCAAAAATACATAAATTAATATTTAAATTTTATTCGAAATAATCAAGTTGGAATACAAGTATAACTATAGCAACGTAATAAAATTATTGACAACAAAAAACAATTACTGAAAAATTCGAGCAAAATGTCACGTTTTGGTTCCCTGTCATTACAAAATATTGATAAAGCTGTAAAAGAATCATTACCAAAGAATACTGTAAGAAGTAAATCTTCGGTATGGAGTCAATTTTTAACTTTTTGTGAAGAAAAAAAGTTGAACAAATCAACATCAAAAGAAAAATTAGCGGATATATTAAAGGACTGGGGTTTTAATATGAAGCGCATAAATGGTGAAGACTATAAGGAAACAGTGGTAAAAGTAATGTGGAATTCAACAGCCAACCTGAATCTGGTAGTATCATTTGTTCTTCTACTGCTAACACTATCAGATTCTTCTTACAAAGGAAGCATTACTTATAACAATTGTGTTTTTAATTGTAATTAATATGCGTTAGTGACTGCTTTCTTGATTATACTGACCGTTCAAATAAAACTATAATTTCTCAACATTCAATATGACGTTTCACTATATTGTCCAACTGTCAAATTTGACATAAAAATTTCCACTTATTAATTTGGTCTAGGAATGAAAAATTTCCAAGAAAATCTTAACGTTGCTAGGTAACCCATGCTCGTATAAGTGTTTCTATTGGTCGTTAATTAATGTCGTACGATTTTCGCCAAAATAAATTTACTCCTATGGCTCCCCCTCCACTAATATCTTTGTAGGACGTGATTTGACAACTGGTAACTGCACTTCACGCGAAGAAATACATCATTTATCGAAATCTGCTTCGGCAGAATGCCACACTCAGTAATAGGTAGATGGCGTGATGATGTATTTATTTATTTATTTTGTACAACATTTTTATAAAAATATTATATATCATCACGCTTATTTCCCATTACTATGTGACGCTATGTCGTAGCAGATTTTGATGAGTGATATATTTATGCGCCTACCTGCCGTTAAATCACGCTCCCAAATGATGTTAGTGCAGGGCAAGCTACAGAGGAAATTTTTCTATGGTGAAAATGATTTGTTAGTTTCGTTGTATTGCCAGTTTAGTAGTGGATGGCACTTATGTTTATTTTGTATAATAAATTTAAAATTAGTATATAATTGATTTATTTACGTTACTCAGTGCAACAGGAACTTAATCCTAATTAAAGTACAGGAGCCGATTTCACCGAGCCGCAATGTGGTAGTTCATCTATTTTGAACTTGAGTGGAATTCGAATTTAAGATCTTTGGATTCAAATGCCGTAACGCTCACCACACCACCGTACTATCGGAAATCGTTGAAATAAGAAGAAAACGTTTAATTTGGTGAAAATTATTTGTCTTCTGTGGGAATCGAATCCGGGTTGTCAAATCCACAGGCTGACTATAATTTATCTAGTTAACACGTGATATATCTATTATCTATATCTAGATAATTTATAATAAGCTATCCGTCATCTATTATGTTGATAATAAAAATCGTTATATAATCCAACACTATGGTTACCATTACAAAAAAAAAATTATACCGTTTGATAATCACTGGTTGACTACAGGGTTTGTTATTGCTGTTAAATTATTTTTGTACAAATAAGGACTGGTTCTATTAAAGAAAACACTCTGTATATATAATTCATATTAATGATAAAATTAAATTAAAAATCAACACTAGGTTAGTTTCAAATAATGTAAAGTTTATTTTACAATACGTATTTCGGTCGACTAGACCAGTGGTCGGCAAACTTATTAGCCAAAGAGCCAAATATGAACATTACAACAATTAAAAAAAAAATTGGGAGCCAAATCTGCTTGTTTAGTAAACTTTTATTACACTAAATAAGTAGTACACTAAATAAAACTATTTTAAAAATAGTATTATAGCTGCGTAATTTTATTTGAAATTGAACTTTATTATAGTTTGTATTTATAAATTTGAAAAAATAATTACATAATTAAAATTTGTAGTTGTTTTAATTTCCGGTACACATACCTCCATAATATGTATTTCTATATCATAAAATTTAACATAAATTCAATTTAATTACTATAAATTTCATACTTAATAAATATTGATTAATGCGACCAATGTGCTTGGATCTCCTTGGAAAGTTTGAGTAAGCCAGGTTTGTATGTTGTTGTTTTTAATTTTAGGCACGATTCCATGTTCTCATCAATAAGACGACTTATCAGTTTACTCTTGATAATATTCATGCTTGAAAAATATTGTTCGCATATATATGTAGAACCGAAAAGGGAAAGAGCAGCAAACGCGAGCTTTTTCAGCTGATCGTAAGAGTCAGGAATACTATTCCAAGCGTTGAAAATGATCATGTCTTCCTTCTCCAGGTCATTTAAAGCAGACCACTTGTGTTGTGAACTAAGATCACATTTTTTCTTCTCCAATATTTCCAATTCAACACAAAGACGTTCGAATTTAGAGCGCCATATCTCCTTGTTTTTTAAATCCAGCAATTGTATTTCAAAGCTACCAATGTTAATTTCAAAATTAAACTCGATGTTCGTTACGTATTTTTACAACAATATAAAATTTTAATTACCTATCTATCTTTTAACTTAAACAAAAATTTATACATGATCTCGATTTATAGAAGAATTTTAATTTATCAAAATAAGTTGTAATTATTTTCTTACTAAGTTTTTTTTTAATGAAAATATTATTACGCCTTCCGTGGATATTTGTGCCAGAGCCGCACTTAAGGAACCAAAGAGCCACATGCGGCTCTGGAGCCGCACTTTGCCGACCACTGGACTAGACCATCATCAGGTGAACAAGATAAGAATCTTATTTTATCTTGTTCACCTGATGATGGTCTAGTCGACCGAAATACGTATTGTAAAATAAACTTTACATTATTTGAAACTAACCTAGTGTTGATTTTTAATTTAATTTTAATATAAAATGTTTCAACGAGAACCGACAGTTAAATCTATCGAATTCATATTAATGATATATAGGAGTGGCAAAATTTGGCAGTAAAACAATTTTCCACAATTCGCTAAGAAATTTCTGAAAGCTAACCGACATGATGTTCTATTTATTTTGCTCTAATTTTAAGAGACGTAAGTTATAGTTCAAGTTAAAGGATTATTTAGTTCTAAACTTATCATTGACAACAATTTTTTGCCACCATTAATAATATTCGTATTATGTCCAGCAAGATAACTCGACGTGGTGAAATAATTATTCATCTTGTAAAATGTTCAAGTTTCAAAACATCTTCTTGAAATAATTATCCAACACATCGTAAAATTTATCTTCCAAACTCTTTTTAATTTGTGAAAAGTTTTCGTTAAAAAGTTTGCTTGCAATATTTATTCCGACCAGTAGATTGCGTGGTTCATATTACTCTTCATGAAAGTTTATCAAGTTTGTTTTTTCTTTGTAAGCGTCACCGATATTTTCAATCAGTTCAGCTGCAGATACCCGTATATCTTTGCTGACTGTGCAGTGTACGCCCCACATTTACAAACGCGAGCTTGCTTTGCATTTTTACCTGCGATGCAACCCTAAACATCATACGAGGTTTTTGCAGTGTAGCAAAGAATTAATTAAACATTTTTTACTTGTTGCTGGTTTCATCAAGATTCGAGAGATTTCCTGACATGTTGTTATGGAAGACCAGATAATATTTTCCTGCATTTGTTGATAAAATTTGAATTGAGTTTTTGCTCTACTTTTATTCTTTCACTTCCTTGGTTGAAATTTTCAGATATTTGTATATAAAGTTTTGTATTTACAATCATTTGGCAATCTTTAATTTCCGTCTTGTAAATATATTTACTTGTAACAGTTAGAACAACAAGAATAAGATATTCCAACTTTAACAGAAACTTCATCTTTAGAAGATATAGGTACTGAAGCTGCTATGATAATGAGATGTTATTGTAAAATATTAAATAGATAGTTTCATCACTAGAGATGGGATTTTACCTCGTAAAATTTGTAAAAAGGTTCCTGAATAGGAAAAATAGTTTCCCTTATAATCTTCCTAGAGCACTGATTCTTTCCAGATTTTTTTTTGATCGCATTCCATCTAAGTATTATAGTCTGCACGAGTGGAATACAAATAATTATTACACAATAAAATATTTCCCGGATATGAATTAATGTTCGTGGGCAGATTTGATAATAAAATCGTAACTACACCAACACAAAAGGTAAAAAAAATAGGTTTTATATTTTGCTTACAATAATCAAGTTATGATAGAATAATATATTCATGGCAACTTCTAGCAAATAAATAAATTTGAAAGTAAAGCACAATTTGTAAACGTCAAACTGACATTTTTGACATGAAAAAATTTCAGTTATTAATTTAACCTGAAACTGACAAGAAAATAAACATTTTCCTGACGTTTAAGATTCAAGAAAGCTTTGCTTTACATGCCTAGTCAGGAAAATAACATATTGTCTGCCTAGGCAGGTAATGAAAGAAACGTGAGTGTCTAGTTACTTAGCAACATCAAATACTGAGTGAATATGTAAGTCAAATATTTATTTTAATTTAAATTAATTTAAAATATGTATTATTTGTTTATAAGTTTCAGGTATAATGTTATACGTAACACGTCAGTAAAGCGTCGTACAGGATTCGTATCGCTCGGTATGAAACTATCTACTCATCCTGTAATTGAACACTTTCCTGACTTTTTACGTAAATAACTATTACTTAACAGGCGCGGTGGCCGAGCGTGTTAAGGCACATCTCTTTACATACTGTGACGTCACCCGAACCAAGGTTCGTCAGTTCGAATCCGCCTGTCGACAATGTGTGATTTGTCGTAAAATATAAAAATACAGTTACATGTATTAATCACACTCGGGCGCTATAAGCTAGTCACTTATTCGCCTTAAATAATGTAGCATTCGACTACGAAGACCGGCAGTACGGCAGTGTAAAAACTGTGGCTCGGTGTGTCCGGTAGGCCCAGGCCCGATTTGGGCTGTAGTGCCATCAGAAGAAGAACTATTACTTAGGTAAGTCAAGAAGTGAAAGATTTTCAAGACACTTGTATATTACTTTGGTAACCATGCTTAATACAATGTTTCTATTGGCTGTTAATTTAGATGTACGATTTTATTATTCATTCCGACTGCAAAATTAAAAATATCTGTTAATTACTAAGATTTCAGAAAAACGTTTAAAATCCTGAAAAGTAGCTATTTTTTAGACAGTATAATTAGGAAATTAGAAAAACAAGTATACAGATAAAAGAAGCAAAATCAATGTAGGTTCAAATGACATTATTTTATATGTTTATTGCAATATTAGTAACGATAACGTTGTCTGTTATATAAATAAAAGATAACTTTTCGTATGTGTAAAGTTAATTTAAATATTTAGTATTCAAAATGTTCTGCCAGCAGGTGATAGATATTTCGGTGCAATATATTTCCTTCATTTTTTATTAGACTTTAAACGACAGCAATAGTTAATTACATAAAACGTAATCTTATTAATCCTAGATCCCGGCAAAAAAAAATGAAAAAGTAGGATATCATCTCCTGGCGATTAAGTTGAAAGAAACCCTGCGACGGTCGTCGTTGAAATATCAAATAAATTTCCGTTGTCAGGTCTCTAATCCAAGAAGCATGTACGCCGGGAAGAGCAGGAGTGGCATGAACAGCGACCGGTGGCGTCGGTAGCGTCGGTGGCGTCGGTAGCAGAGCAGTGATTCACAGGAAGTGCTGCTGTCGACGCCATGGCATGCACCGAAGATTTATCTGTTAATGTAGCTATTAAGAAACACGCACATATATCCTGCCGAGTGACAGATACCACCCGATCGGCAAACCTTGTCAGCGAACGCGGACCATTTAATAAATTTCACGGAAACGTAATTGCTCTTACGCCCCTCGGCATTATCCCGGCCAAATGTTTTGTAAAGACGCGTGAATTTCCACTTTGTTGTTGTTTTATGGATTAGAAACGAAAGTTGCTGTTTTATTCTATGTTTTATGGCGTCGAGGTAAAACTGAGAATCATGTGCTTCGTTACTTCGATGCTAAAATTATGCTTGATTTATGTTCATTGAGGTGAACAAGTTTATCTCGCTATTAAACTCTCAAAATCAAACCCTTCATCCGTTGTTCTACCATCAATCAATATCTCAACATATTGTTTCATTAGTTAAAAGAATAGACAGTTGTAACTCTTTGTTGCCAAACAATCCTTTCAGCTTTTGTTCGACGAAACAATATTTACACGTGTTGCTTTATAGCTTAAAGAACGAGCAGGTCTAGTTCTGTGTTTGAATTCTCGGTGCAAAATTGAAAATTATCTGGTGGCATATTTAAACCTCACTGATTTCAACTTTTACTCAAAAATAGAACCGTATCAGAGTCGCTAAACAAACTTTTTACCTTTTATTTCAAAAACAATATCTAAACGTATTAGTTAATAGCTAATTGTACAACTTTGATCGAGTGGTTTCTGACTCTATCCAAGATTCGATGTATGGAAACCTGTGCAACGTAATAAATATATTAAAATTATAAACAAATTTATATTAATATTAAAAATTCATTCCTCACTGGTAAAAACAGTTAATTACTTTCTTCACTAGTAAGGAAAATGGTTACTATTGCAACTAAATGGAGCGAGAGAAATGTATTTTTCACAAGTAATGATAAAAAAGTAATTTTTGTCATCCCATCCTTTTAATTGTTTTCAATAGGAAAATAAATTATTTAAATTTTAAAAGGTCTATTTTACAAATATCTACTTTCTAATTTTAAAAAGTTACTTTATTCGTAATTTGCCGAAATAAATACAATTGCGCCTAAAACCGGCCTTGGTAAATAACATTTTCAGTATAACTAGATAATGTACTTACTTTCTCCACTGTATATGTTTCTAAATTATTAAAGAGAAAAATGTTATTAAAAGTATATCTTGCATATTTTTCCTACTAGAATATTTTAAGATTGTTATTAGCGGGAAGGATATGCATATTTTCAGACATTATCAAGTAATTCTGAAAATGAACCTTTTTCGGAAAAGTATACAGAAGCAATAATTACAACTTACTTTTTAAATTCATTGAACTTTATAACTAATCGTTGAAGAAATTGATTTATTAGACCAAAAAGGATGATTTGTATAGAAGAAAAATAATAAAATATAACTCTTTGTTATTGGAATGTTGGCTACACATTTTAACAACATTTCGGGCATGTTTTAGCGCATATTCAGGTCCATTAATTTAACTAAAGAAAAACATTAATACAATTAATATAGTCTTGGTCAATGTTTTATAAAATACATGTTAAAATAATAAATAACGAAGTGACCACTCCATGACTCGAAACTTGACTGACAAGTTTTTCTTTAGTTAAATTAATCGACTTAAAGATGGGCTAAAACTAAACGTCTTCAAATTGTATGACTACATTAAAGCCAGTATTCTAATAACGAAGAGATAATTTAAGGGGTAAGGCCACTCTAGACAAGGAAAAAAAGGGTAATTTTCAAGATTTTTTTTAACGAAATCTAAACATGCTGCTTAAGAACTGTTTTTGGATCTTTATTTAGTGCTTTTTAAACTTTATTTAAAAATGTTTTAAAAGAAAATATTCAAAATTGTAGTCAGAAATTAAAAAAAATGGCGACTCCTCTCGGCGCGTAGGGCAAATCGGGCGAAAACATTCCGGGAACAGCAATAGACCTGGATCAAAAACGGATATGTTTTCTTAATCTTTGATGTATACTCTAAAAAACTACGGGCTGGATTTTGAAAATTTAGATTTTTAACAAAATGGCGCACGTTTGAAAAAAAGATCATTATTCGGGACTAAATTTCTGTATAAAAACGACTATAAAACACGAATGAAGCACTTAAAAAAAAAAACCCCGAATTTTTGAGAATTTTATATCTAGAATAAGAAATAAAAAGATTCACACGATCCATAAATTAGTATTTCAGATTTCTTTTCGCCCGATTTTGAAAATATGATTTCGAGAAAAACGCGTTTAAAGTTTCGAGTTATATAAATATAAATAAATATATATATATATATATATATATATATATATATATATATATATATATATAAATACTAGTACTAATATGCTTTTTTCCCTCTGAAATACTTTCGCACGGCATTTAAATTAATTGTCCCTTATTCCTAAGGGTTTAAACTATAATCTAAGCAAATAAAAAAATGCATTTTTAAAAAATTCTAGAGTGGCCTTACCCCTTGAATTATTTTTTTCCTATATAAAATGTGTTGCTAAAAGTATCTATTTCCAAATCTTTATAAAATTTCTTGACGGTAAGTTTAAATTTGTATTCAGTTTCAATTATAGATTTGAAATGAAACCGAGAGTATTAATTATATGGAATGAAGTAATATTTAATGTATAGTGTTAGGTGGTATTTACTTTAATTTCATGCACGTAGTGCAATTAGGTATGAATTTATAATTATAGAAGCCTGTAGCAACGTTATTGGATGACACACATAATGCCCATCGATGATAATTTAATTTGCGGATTCATGAAATTAATATGGTCTATGTTACAAACCACATCAAACCCGGTAATGTTAGGTCAAACTAGCAGCCGATACCAAAGGCTCTCACCTAGCCTTTATAATATCACCAACAAAATATCACGCTAAAATGAAGCCTTTCTCGACAAAATTATACCATGACTGAAATTTTACAGAGGACACATTGTTCGAAAAGTTTTATAGAGAATTCACCACACGTCACTGTCAACCAATAGGATCACGAATTTGTTTGAAAATGAACCAATGAAATGTACATTTCGTCGGAAATTCATCGCTGGTGCAATTGATAACGGAAATACCACTGTTAATAATATCCTTGTTTTCATAAACGTCAATTGAAAAAATCGGTCAAAATGGCAAATTCTCGATGGGGAACTGCTTCTACAGAAGAAATTATTATTAAAATTGAAGAGAACATCCCAAAAAAACAAGAGATTATGTTTGGCGGCAATTCTTGGATTTTTATCTTTTTACATTTTTTCAGTGTACATTTAATATTCAAAATTTTCATCACTGTAATACCTAATTAATAATGTGCAAATAAATACCTAACTATTCTTGTTAATTAACTCTTGTTTGGTAAATTCTCAAGCCGAATACAACTCTTAGTATGAAAATTGACAGATAATATTTTGACATAAATATACATTCGTTGTTACGGAAATAGGAAACACAACTCGTGCATCGCACTCGTTATGTTTCCATTTCCATAACATCTCATAATTTATGTCAAAATATTTTCAGCAATTTTCATACTACTTGTTATATTATATATGAAAATACTTGCTTTCCAACGTACGTGGACCTCAAGATAGTAGTTGAATGCAGTGTTGCTAAATAAGCGGTTATAAATAACTAAAATAATTATATCACGCCTTTTACCCATTACTGGGTGTGGCATTCTGTCGTAGTAGATCTCTGAAAATGATATATGTCTTCGCATGAATCATGGTTTGTTGGTTGGTTATTTTATAAATTGGTTTCTGTCAATTTTGTAGCAGGTAATATACTTTTTTTTCTGTTTAAATATAAATAAATATCATCACGCCTTTTACCCATTACTGGGTGTGGCACTCTGCCGTAGCAAATCTCGGTAAGTGATATATTTTTTCGGTTACCAGCCGTTAAATCACGGCCCTCAAAGATGTTAGTGCAGGGGGGAGCCACAAGGGTAGATTTAATTTGGTGCAAATTGGTTTTTGGTTGTGGGGATCGAACCAGGGTTCTCAAGATGTCTATATTTATCATTGAAATTAAGGTTTTAATGGGAACGCTGACAAAAATGTATATTAGTTTTAGTTGACAATCATTGAAACACACTGTTCACTTGACATTTTGAAATAAATTTACAAAATAAGTGAAAATAACTAATGAGAATTCAATATTTTATATAACACAGTCGACAATAAAATGTTAACAATTTTATTTTTAGGAACAATTATTTAAACTGAAGTCAAGGATATAGTCGTTTATCTATATATGGCAACCAAGGAAAATTCTTATGTTGACATGTTGATTTTAATATGATTTATACATATAATCATAATAATTTAACAATTATAGATATTCTAAATATAAATTGGAAAAAACAGTTACACTTCATCAAACACGATACATTTTTGAATGAATTACAAATCTCACAATAATGCGTAGATGTCAAGAAAAATTGCTGAATCAAGAATATAAAAATCTTAAATTTTATATGGAAAGAAAGATACAATAGCATTATCAGAATTTCGAAAACGAAATGTTTTCATTTCATTGTTTCCTTCTGTAGGATACATTTTAATAAAATCTCAACGAGTAGAAGAAAATTTATACCCTGTCAAAAACGATACCCAATGCTTTGTTTCCAAGACCCAAACAAGAGCAAATGCTCGTCCGGGTCCGGAACAATAAAAGAGTAAGAAATTTTTAACGGCAAAGGTTTAAATCGGAAGGAAATATTTTGAATGTGTGATTTGTGAGTCTCCTTGGGAGTTACAATCTGTTTCCTGTGAATTTCACGGCCCACTGGGTTAGTAGACCAGCGTTGGTGGAGAATACAATGGCGCAGTGACACTTCCTGTTCGGGAGGAGAGTTATATCTGGGCCCGGGCTGTGACCGCTCGCCTGCTGCGTGCTGCCCACACCTAACTCTGCTAATAGTCGGAAAATATCGGAATTATGGAAAAGTCACCGGACCGTTCATACAAATTACTCAAATAAACTAAATTACTACTTTTTCTGTTCTTTCTGTACAATAGTTTAATTAAGATCTTACTTATTTATGTAATTGTAAATCAAATTAAAAAGATATAGACAAACACTGTCACATTAGTAGCCCAATTTAAAGATGTTTTTGTTTTTCTAAAAAAAAATAAAGTTACTAAATACTTCTTAAAATATAGAAATAGTTAGATTTTCAACTAATTTTAATTTAAAAGTACTAGTAGATAAAAAGAAAAGATTCAAATAAAAATTAAAGATACTAAAACCTTGTTTACGTATTATTTTTGTCAGTCGCCTATTTAGCTATATGTTTTTAAATAAAATGAATAGTTAAAAATAACAATTTTGAAAAGCTTTTTCCTTATCTTAAAATGATGCCAAGTTTGTTTAATTTAAAGAGCATGGTCAACTTATGTATTTCATTTTTTCTTTTGGAAAACTAGAAACATCATTAAATTATTCTACTAAAATGATAAATTTAATCTAATTTATCTGGAGTTGTATATTATATAGTTTACGAGAGCCCATTCTAGTCCTCGCATAGATTTATATTATCAGATCTTTTACCCATTACTGGGCGTGACACTGCCATAGTAGATCTTGGTAGATGATTATTTAAGCATCTGAAGTGTGATTACCAGCCGTCAAATATCAGCCCCTAAATAAGTTAATAGTAGGGGAGTAAAGGGGTAATTTTAATGAGAAGTAAAGTTTATTCCCTACGGGAATCGAAATCGGATTCTCAAATTCACAAGCCGACAATGTTTCACTGAGCTATCTATACCATAATAAAAAAATCTGATATGGACACCACATGACTTCCTTGTACGCGTATTAAACTATAGATATTTTTTTAATTGCACATATTTGACATTAAATCTTTTATTTTTTGTTCTAATCCATAGCAAACTTAATTTTTAAAAAAATCAAAAAATATATAATATTTACATTTAGATATCTCGTTTATGCAAAAAGCTAATTTAAAAATTCTTAATGTGCTAGACGCAGAATTTAATTCTCTAAAACTTTTATTTGCAGCATTCCTTTCTAAAATTAAAATAATACCATTTTTTTCAAGGAAAACTGTTAGCAGCTTCATGTAATGTGCCACTTCCGGTTAGTCTATTTTAACCAAAATCTATTATGTTATTTCCATTGATATAGTAGTCTTATATACTAAATTTGGAAAGTTTTAAATTATATTTGAATATAGTTTTTCATGAAAATCTATTATAGGCTTCAAGTAAAGTACCACTTCCGGTAGTTGTATAATGACCAAAAATTGAGGTGCACAACTAGATGTTATAACAGTCCTAAATATAAAGTTTCAATTTTCTACGGCTTACCGTTTTTGAGTTATGCGAGATACGTACGTACGTACGTACGTACATACGTACGTACAGACGGCATGACGAAATTAGTCAAAATGGATTCAGGGAGGGCCAAAACACCTATTTCCGTTGAAATCTGAGAACCGAAAATTTTCGCGATTACAATACTTCCTTTACTTCGTACAAGGAAGTAAAAATAAGTAAATATATCACAATATTTTACTTATTACTGAATGTGAGACTGGTGCAATGACAGTAATATATTCTTATGTGTGATTTTCGGTTACTAGTCGGTAAGGGAAAATCGTAGGATAATTTTTATTCGATGAACAATTAATTATCGGCTGTTGGAATCGAACTCAGAATTTGACACAAATATTGCAGTTATAAAAATGTCTTTATTTATGTAAGTACTGCAAGATAGAAAAAGAATGTCAAAATAAGGAACTTACAGTTTATAATGGAAGTTGAAGTCACTAAAACTCAGTAGTATTTTTGGTTATAAGTTAAAATCAGCAAAGTTGCAAAGTTTAAATCTGTGAATTTTCGCTTGTGAAATGAGGGCATTGAATCTAAAGCCACAAAAGAGAAATTGCAGGTCATATCAACCACGTTAATATTACAAATGTTCCCGCAGATTAATAAATACATACATACATAAATAGGACAGCATAAACACGAACCCTTGAAACAATAATTGAACATTTACTCATTAGACTCAAACGTCGATTAATCTTCCCCAAACCTTTCTAACCTGGTACACCAATTTCGTTTCTTCTAAATTATTTATATTTATAAAATCATTTATACAGAAATGGGGTAGGTGGCTCAGTGGTATCGAGTTGGCATGTGGATCTTAAGAACCCTGGTTCGATACCCACCCCGACCGCCGACAATAAATTTTCACCAATTTAAATCTACCCCTGTGGCTCCCCCTCCACTAACATCTTTGGGAGCCGTGATTTAACGGCTGGTAAAAAATATATCACTTACCGAGATTTGCTACGGCAGAGTGCCACACCCAGTAATGGGTAAAAGGCGTGATGATATATTTATTTATATTTAGACAGAAAAAAAAGTATATTATCTGCTACAAAATTGACAGAAACCAATTTATAAAATAACCAACCAACAAACCATGATTCCCCTATTCTCCAGAGACAAACCTTGACATAATTCCGATTTGATTTCCGAATCAGAACAAGAAGACAAAATAGAAATATTCCTGATGCAGGGCGACACGGATGCAATATCCTGCGAGATGCATATATGTGCTCGGCGCCATGCAGAACAGGCGGCTTGACACACAAACACTACGACCCACATATGGTTCGAGATCAGGACGTGTGGATTGGGCCAAGAGTTCTAACAGAATTACAAAGACGAACAATGAGGACAATTCCTTTTGAGCTAAAGATATGTAGAGTTGAATTGGTTGAGTGAAATTTTCATGATAGATGGTTTTGTAATTAAAAATTATATGTAGGAAGCAAAGTTATCTAACTTCGGTCATAAATGAGTTAATATTTTGCACAAACTAAGATGAATTATGTGCCTAAATGGGTGGAAACTTGAATCGGGAACATTGTTCTTTTTGAAATAATATATTATTGTTATTATAAATAAAACATAATATAAATAACATTGAATATATCTTTGTAAGTTAGATAATATTTGGCAGTACTATAATAAATTTGAAAACATTTAATTTATGTGCATAAAATAATGAAAAATGATTTCAAAATCTTGATATTTTTCAGAAACAATTTTTCTACCTTTTTTGTCTGGCGGCAAACATGAACATTATAATTCTATATTTTATATTTTTTAGATAATCTGACAAAAAATTATACAATTTTAAAAAGATTTACTAATACAAAATAGTATATTATATAGTAAGTTTTATAAACGTCTCTTTAGTTATGAGTGTATAAAAAATGTGTATCTTAACAGTTTATCACACGAGTCACATACTATACTTTTTCTATGATCGCAAATTATAGCAACAAATATATTGTTTTTGATTTTGTTGGTAATTTAGTTGAGGCTGGCGTTTGAAACAGTATAATAGTATTTCTGCTCCAATTCAAAATATATTACTTGAAAATTGTAATTTTATTATTTTATAGATATTGGAATGAGATCTCTGGGGAATGATTCTATAATTTTATTTATAAATACAAATTATTTAATATTATATTATAAAAAATGCCAGTGGTATCGAGCCAGCCTGTGGATTTGAGAACCCAGGTTCAATTCCCACAGCCAACATAATATTTTTGAAGGTCGCTGATAACCGCATTTCATGCGAAGAAATATATCATTTACCGAGATCTACTACGGGGAAGGGCCACACCCAGTAATAGGTGAAAGGCGTGCTGATACATTTATTTATTTATTTTATTTCTAGCACTCTACAAATCACAAAATATTTTAAAATTAGAAAATGTAATGTAAATGGCTTTTGAATCTAAAAATGTTTCTAATTTATAGCCAAGCCAAACGTGAGCCCCATGGATGCTTTCAAATGAATCTGAGGTAAAATTTGAATAAGAGAATATCAAAACACATTGACAGAATATCACATAATGTAAATTAAATTAATGCAGTGAGTATATAAATTTGAAACATGGGATTTGTCATATCCATGTTTAAAATCACAGTGTTTATTTTAAAATGAAACATAGGAAGCAAAATATTTTGATTGAACTATTATATTCAACAGTTACACAAAATACAATTAAACAACATTTATAACAAATTTTCAAAAATCCCTGTATTCAATTCCAAATAATACGCTGGTCAGTTATAAATTCCATTCAAATAATATTATATATTTAGGCAGCTGTAATATTTCCAGACATTCTTTGAATCAGAATGTTTAATTCTTCTAAATTTTAAATATTGTTAGTGTATATTAAGGATTATATTCGTAGAAATCTCCACAAAAAAAATCCAATTGGGTAATAGGCTGCGGGTTTGAGAATCCGGGTTCGATTTCCACAACCGATAAACAATTTTCACCACGTTAAACCTACTCCTGTGGCTCCCCCTTCACTAACATTTTAAAGAGCGTTTTGCCGACTTCTCGCAAAGAAATTTATCATTTACCGAGATCTGCTGCGGCAAATGCCATACCCAGTAATAGGTAAGACGCGTGATGATGTATTTATTTATATTTATTTAAAATCGATAAACCTAGCGGGCCATTATATCTCCACCGTTTAGTTTATTTAATATTTGAAATTTTTCTTGAATAGTATACTTTATTTATAGATGGACAAATGATGTCAATGTATATTTAAGAATATAAAAATTTCGAGGAAAAAAAATACAATAGGGTATGTGGCTCAGTGGTATCAAGTGGATTTGATTTCCACAGCCGACAAACAATATCCACTACGCTAAAACTACCCCTGTGACTCGCCCGCCACTAACATCTTGACTGCTGCTAATCGCATTTCACGCAAAGAAATATTCACTTACCGAGATTGCTACGACAGAATGTCACACCCAGTAATGGGTAAAACGCGTGCCTAGCAAGCTATTATTTCTCCACCGTTCATTTTTACAAAGTTAATACTTGAAATTTTTCTTCAAATGTATACATTATTTACAGGTAGCATACTATTAATAACAATGTGACATTAATTAACATAAATGTCAACTTGTGACCCTATGTTTCATTTAATTAAACAACAGGCTCTAATACATTAGTGTCACATTTGTAACCATGAATATGGAAAATCTTTTACTTTAACATAAACTCACGATATAACTATTTTAGGTACAAATATCTAGGATTGGTGAAATTTGAGAGGGTAAAAATTCGCAATAAAAAGGATTTTCTAAATATTGCTCAGGAAATGCTTAAAGCTATTTCACGTTATCATAAACTCACGGTATACATATATTTTAGGTTAGATTGGCTAATTGATATTTTGAATAAAATAATATATAATTATAATTAACATTTAAAAATGACATTAGTTAAGAACAACATATTCTAAATATCTACATTATTTATGAATTTTGATGCAGAACAATATACTATTTTCTACGACCACTTAGAAATCTATTCATTGTATGTTTGTTGTTGCTAGTGAAATGAGGTACATTGTAAACACATTTTCAGTTACCATAGGAAAAGTGACAGAACTGTGCAGGAATGAACATTCTCGCACAGTTCTGTCACTTTTCCTATGTTAACCGAAAATGTGTTTTTCTACGATTGCTATGAAAAGTTGACAATTACGCTCTCATTTGTCATCGTAAAGTTGACGTTTTCTGTGGAACAATCGAAAAATATCTTTTTTGCGCGTCTCCAATGGCAACGCGCGAAAAAGACGTTAAATACGCGCGTTTCCAATGGCAACGCGCGAAAAAGATTATACATGCGCGTTACCAGGGATACAAACAAAACAGAAACTTGTCATATTGACAGTTGACAGAACGAATTTATTTTGAGTACGTATACGTTTTTAAATAATTTTAAGATGCAATCGTAGAAAAATTATGTGTGTATCACGAGCGTAAAGTGTCTTTGTTCCTCTTACACTATTGCAGCTCTTGCCTTCGGCTCGCGCTGCAATTACCGTGTTCGAGTAACAAAGAATCACTTTACGCTCTTAATACAGAAATAACTATTACAATGTTCTTCATTTCCCTAGCAACAACAAACATATAATGAGCAAATTTCTAAGTGGTCGTAGAAAAAATTAATTCTATTTCTAAATTTCATGAAATTGAAACTTACATTTATCAGTTCAATATAATATGTTTCTTGTAGTGCTTCGTAAAGGTTTAAATCCTTAGTTAATATGATACGTGAACGGATTTAATTAGTATCATGAAAATAAAATTGCGTATACATTGGAAAAACGTATCGGATAAAATCGATTACAAAAACAAAATGATTAATTACACTTGGAAATGAGGTTTTTATTTTTGACAGAAATTTAAAAATACACATACATTTGGCTAAAGATGATAAACATGCCCTTTGTACTATTCTTCTCTGTTTGACATCAAAGCATATGTTACACGAGTTTTAAAATACCATAAATGAAATTTAATAAACAGACCTTATCAAAGGATACGCTGGAAATTGAAACATTTGTTTGTTTCAGATTTAAACGAAAACATTTACGCATGTTAACGTAATTATTCTCGTGTTCTTAGTCCTAACTCAGTCGGTAATGTAGCCTCTATCTTCTAAAGCACTCAGTCGGTATGTTATGCTCCATATCAATCCATTTTTACTGGGTTATTGTTTGAAGATAAGAATTTATACCTATCAGATTTAATAAATTTCTTATTATGTAATGAAGCCTGTCTAGAATAGTGACATTAAGGTAGAACGATGTAATATGTCATTTGATAAAATCAGTGGTCGGGTTTTTTGTCCGCGTGATCGATGCGATGTGCGTACTCTATGCGGTATTTTTACTGCACGATTTGTATGATTGCCACGCCTAATCAATTTTGGTTAATTTGGGACAGTCAGATCATTATTAAATAATTAATTATATTGTCATAATTAAATTGGCTGTTCTACAAATTAGAACATATTTTCATAATGTTGTATGAAAATGAATAAAAAGGAAATAATTAATGCAGAGTAAATAGTTTTGGAATCCTATGTAAAGGGTAAGAAGGCTTCAGGATTTATTTAAGGTAGAGAGTATTTTCTTTGTAAATGTCGGAGGTTTCGACTTGAAAACACAAGTCACCTTCAGCTAGAAGTATCGAACAAATAACTCGAATTCTATTAAAAATAATAACAACATTATCCTGTGCATGAGTGTAAAAATAATTAAATAAATTACATCATTAGGTATTATTTTATAAACTAGGTTTTTTTGTTTATTTGTTTTATTACATGAAATTCATCTAAATTGTATTGCAAAAGACTTGCCCTTTTTAATGATTGCTTGACGATAGATAATTATTTTATAATAAGAAGGTGTCTTAAAATTTGTATGTATATTCTCCTGAATTTACAGTTGAAAACGGTAAAATTTATTCGGCAACATGTCACAGAAATCGCTAGATTGTAATTCGACATTTCTAACAACTAAAATTGTAAAATTTCGGCAAAGTAAAAAAAATAGTATATTATATTCGTTTTACGCTCCAAGTGTCGTCGTCCAAATAACTCATGCGACGTACATCGTCATATAAATATATATACAGGGTGTTTCACAACTTAGAGCAAAAAATTAAAGGGTATATTCTGTACGACGTGCTGATCATGAAACAAACAGAATTTTTTTTTAAAGCGCAAAACTATTTTCCATGTTTCCCAGTCCAAAATGTTTCATTGCCACCTGCCACTGGGTGGATGATTATGTTAAAGTTATTAATTAAATAAAACTCTATTATAAATAACTGCTAATAATTGAATTGTGTAATTATTCTTTCGTAGTTGATACCTACTTCATTGTTTGTGTTTAATAGGAAAGCGAATTCAGTGCAGTACTACAAAAAATGTTTTAGGTTAACAACCCTTATTTTTTCGAATTAAAAAAAAATCTTTTTGTTTCATGATCAGCACGTCGTACAGAATATACCCTTTACTTTTTGCTCTAAGTTGGGAAACACCCTGTATATATATATAATAAAAATATGTATCTAACTGGAATTATATTAACACACTTTCAAAACCAAACAAAGATATGCTGCTCTCTTTTTTTCTTATCTTTTTGTTTTATTTTTAGTTCTTACACTAGAATTCTGTGGAATTTAATTTTAAAACAAGCTCAAGGGATACTCCCTTCCTTTCTTCTCTGTTTAGATTTGTTTTTAAACAGTGGGAGAGAATAAATTTATAATTTGAGTATGTGCAACATACAGGCTGTTTCTATTATAGAATAAAAATATTTTTTTTGAAATTCGCAAAAATTAGGGTATTTTATTCCTAGCGAACATTTTTACTTTAGTAGTACATTTACTTATTTATAATTATGTTACTAATGAAATCAAAGTATAAACACTGTCTACAAATATTCATTTATTAATTAGTTATTATGTAGCTACCTAAAGCCTTATTTTTTTTTCAATTAAATGTACTATTAAACAAGTGACACTAAAATGTTCGGTAGGTATGAAATACACTAATTTTTTGCAAATTTCAGGTTTGTTGCGTGATGAAAGATTCCGAGTGTGATGAATAAACGAGCTTGTACGGAAGGAAATATGAATATGGTTCAAGCAAGGGTGATGTTTGATAAAGATTGATTATTTGGCGAACCTTTCAGGCATTCATACTGCCTCTTTTGAAGACATGTAGAGTGATGTTATATATGTATATATGGTATAAATTTAAAATTATTGAGGTGAACTGCTACCAAAGCCGGTTCGTTAATTAAACGAGCTTGGCTATGAAACTAAAAATTCAATTCTATTTTCATTCTGCAAATGAAAGAAATCATTAGAAAATTATGATCCAGTTTGGAAAACAAAAACCGATATAGGTATTTTTCTATTATCCCGCAAACAAATAATTTCATTTAGCAAGCCAGTGACTCAAATAATAACCATAAACAAATTTCCATCATCGTTTAAACGGGTTTCTAAAACGATAATGGCGCTTCCGTGTCCAGTAACATTTCTCCACGATCGTCCTAATGTAACTATATTTGTTATCAGTGATCAGGCGTCCTCTTATCTTTGTACAAACTGAAAAAATCAATGAATGCATCCGAGAACGCGTTGGCGGGAACGGCATCGCACGGGGGCCATTATCCCGCTATTTGGGCCATCGCGGGAATCGGACGATGCTGCTGCCGCCACCGCCACCTCCGCCGACATACGTGGTGACAGTTAAGCTCCGACCCTGTCTGACTAATTCAAAGTTGTAGGGTTGTGTGTCGACCCGGGATTTAAACTGTATTTAAATCTCATTTAGAAACTATCTATATTTAGGAGGATGTGGGTGTTGTTTAGAAACTTGACTAGATTAATGGTAGTTGTGCATTTGTGGATTTATGAATAGATATTTGAAAGTTAGAAGATTAGTTAAATAAATAAATATATCATCACGCCTTTTATCCATTTCTGGGTCTGGCACTCTGCCGGAGCAGATCTACGTAAATTATATATTTTTGCTCATGGAGAAAATTAATTGCGGGATAAATATGATGAATGAAGACAAACGTATGATTCTTGATTTTAGATTAATTGGTTAGATGTTTCGAGTATTTACCTGCAATTGTGTGGAGACCATCTTCAGAAACAAGCGCAGGGTACACTAGCGAATGGATGAATGTTTGTTGTGTGTTGATGGATTTTGATTGTGAGAAAAGAAAGAGTTTGTATGGAGGAAGTGTTAATGTGGTCGAATCGAGTATCGTGTGTCAGGATGAGAATGTTGACGGGTTCGTGCTACCCCATTTAATGGGATATAGCGTGATGTTATGTATGTATGTATGCTCATGAAGTGCGGTTACTTGCCATCAAAACACGGTCTTCAATAATATTTGTGAAGGAGAAGTAACAGGGGTAGTTTTAATGTGGTGACAATTGTTTGTCGGCTGCGGGAATCGAACCAGAGTTCTCAAATCCATAACCCGACTCCGACCCCATCGAGAGATTAGAAGATTAGTTATATCTATAATTTTTGACTCATTCTTGAAAACAGTGATTATTAATTGAAAAATATTGAATCAAATAGTTTCTTATTTGACAGTAGAGTTCCCACATCTAAGTATTTTTCACTAATCTAGGGATTTTTTATGTCACAAAGAAAAAAAGAGATTTTTTATATATTTTCATAAATTTTAGAGATCTTTAAAAATATATATATATATATTACTTCTTCTTGATTTTCCAGCATTATAATAATATGCTTAAAGAAAAAGAAGTTTGTGTTATCAAATACAAAGCCACCTATTAGTGAGTAATATGACTTAAAAAGAAATGGTATTGATGTTTAATATTTCAATTTGTTTCATCGCACATTGCAACCATCGGAGTTCGATAAATCCTCGAAATACTCAATTTGATTTCATTTTGTTCATGTTTGCAACAGCATTATTTATGTTGTTATACATTTATACATGGTAACAACAAAGACAAAATTAATTGTCATTCAACACTTGGTGAAACAAGGTTTAATAAAAAGTATAAAATAAACACTTGGCTATGTTTCACAAAATTCAGCCTCCAAGTCACCTTATGAGGGCATCGTCAGAGGCTGGCCAGTACAGACGCGTTTCGCTCTTATTAGAGTTCATCAGTATGGTATAACTCACTTCTCCACCTAGAACAAAGTTCACGTGAAGAAGCTGGTGCCCTCATAAGGTGACTTGGAGGCTGAATTTTGTGAAACATAGCCAAGTGTTGATTTTATACTTTTTATTTTTATACATGGTGTTTCTATACCTCTGCACGACACTTTAATGACATATAATTTGATATACTGATTATACAACAAAAAGAATGTTTTTGAAATTCGAAAACATTAGGGTATTTCATTCACTCGGTTTAAAATATGATAGATTTTTTTATAGTTTTAATTTATAAATGCCGGAAAATAGAAAAAATAGTATAAATAATTCATTTTATAAGACTTTTATTGCACGCGTTCAAGTTTAGAAAACGAACAGCAGGCGTGCGAAAAAACATGTCTTATAAAACTCGTTCTATAATATATAATTAATATTTGTATTATTATGATGCAACAACAAAACATTAAAGGCGATATGGGGCCTATGAAAGTCTAAGGATTATTAGCCCTTGACGATACGATATGAGAAACACTTAAAATTCAAGTAACAGCGGAAACTGGATAATAATGATAAATTTAAAAATTACTTATATAAGAATGTACATTCACTGTAGTCTATAATTTTATAATTCTGTATTTAATTTTTGTGATCATGTGTTTATTTATTGTAAGCACGCTGTGCTATTTTTGTTGTATTTGCTTTTTTTTAACCTTCCTGTTATTGGGATACTTGTTATCCTGTTGGAAGGTTGTAAATAAATAAATAAATCAATCAAAATAAATTAATTTTATATGTTATTAACCCCTGTGACAAAAGTTGATGACCCTCTATGAATCAATAAAATTCATGAGGCAAAAAGTAGTAGATATACAACATCGCAAACTTCTCAAACTCTAAAACAAGGAGCAAAAATCAAGACAAAACAGCGCGAACATGCTTATCGATGGCATAATTGCTGATGGATCCAACAGACATGGCGTCTAATTTAATTAGAGCACCAGTGATTAATGAGTGTAGCTGCTGTAAACACGACCGCGTTGAAAAGATGATAATAAAGAAACTACCATCGCTCACCCTCTTTCTACGCCACTGCAGTGTAAAATGCCATCCCGGCAGGTGATAACAGGTAATGCATGTCGCAGTGACGCGCCGTGACGCGCCGTGACAAATTAATCCAATCACGTCAAGACGTCGTCGACGCGACGCAGGAACTTGCAAAATAGGGGCGCGCCCCAAGTTAAGGAATGTCTATTGACGTGAGAGTGGCGGAGGTTTCGTTTCTTTTTCTGCATGGAACTAATCAACCCGACATGATGTGTTGTTCATTGCCTTCGGGAGCTCATGTAAAAGCGAGGAACTGACTTTTACTTTTATGTATGTATATTTCCGAAAGACTCGAGAATTGTTTCGTGATGTACTTCTTAATAGAATGAGGTAAGTAAAAGTAAATAGAATGTATTGTATTTTCAAATTTTCTTGAAAATTTCACATTGTATATTGTACGTTGTTACTTTTTTTATTCTTCAAATAAATGATACGGAGAACAATTTATTTCGATTCCCACAGTCGACAAACAATTTTAAATAAATAAAATAAATATATCATCACGCCTTTTAGCTATTACTGAACGTGACATTCTGCTGTATTAGTAGAGGGGGAGCCACAGGGGTAGATTTTAAATTGGTAAAAATTGTTTGTCGGCTGCGGAGATCGAACCAGGGTTCTCAAGATCCACAGGCCGACTCGATACCACTGAGCCACTTACTCCAAATAATTTTCAGCACGTTAAAAGTACGTCTACGACTCCTATTCCACTAATATCCTTGGGGCCCGGGATTTGATAACTGGTACCAAAATTCACCCTTGGAGGTCTTGATTTAACGGCTGGTAACCGCACTTCACGCGTGATCTGCTACGACAAAGTGCAACGCCCTTTAGGGTAAAAGGCTAATGATATATTTATTTTATTTTATATTTGTTTGGTATGGGGTAGATGGCACAGTGGTATCGAGTCAGCCTGTAGAGTTAAGAACGCTAAAACTACCCCTGTGGCTTTTGCTACACTTACATCTTTGGAGGCCGTGATTTGACGGCTGTTAATCGCACTTCACGCGAAGATATATATATATATCACTTACCGAGATCTGCTACAGGATAATGCCCCATCCAGTAATGGGTAAAAGACGTGATGATATATTTATTTATAGATTTTTTTATATTAAAAACGTTTGAAACTGGACCATGACTTCAAATATTATTCTATTTGAAAATACTATAAATTTGCTATTAGTTATTTTTATTGTCTAAACAATTATTATCAGGAATTAATTTTAATTTTATTTGGTATCTTTTGTACAAATTGAGTTTGTTTAGCAAAGTATTAAATAGACTAAAATTAACCCTTTCCGGGCAGAATTAAGGGTTGGTAACTTTTTTAGATTTTTTACAAAAAATAATGGTTCTAAGTACACAATTAACGATAAATTGGTATTAGATTTTTTTTTAATTGCACCAAATTATAATTATGATGTGGTATATCCTAGTAACCACTAAGCAGCAAAACATATTTTTACATACACAGAACAAACTACAAATAACATGAACTAATAACAAAATTTGCAAGAAGAACAAATATTTATGTATTATAATAAACAAATTTTATTATTACTGTATTATTGCTAACAAAATCACAATAAAATTTACTCTTTTTACTACTTCTTATGATAATTTTGGAAACAATTTCTTTTTTCTGATGGGCATAGGCCAACTTTACAAATTGTGCAAGACTATTTGCTTCTTTTTTGATCAGCACGTGTGCTGCAATGAGCACATCTTCTAGAAGTGCCATATTCTAGCATATGTAACATTACGATTCCACAAAAATATATCTTCTTGTAGAAATAACTGCGCAAGTGGAAGGTCGTCTTCATCACTAAAATCGCTATTACTGATATTTTCATTTTCTATTAGTATTTCCGGAAGCTTTGGCTCTATGTTGAAATCATCAGTTTCACTATTTACATCGCTACATAAAGATTAATTGTCCGACGGAATTTTCGCTAACAAAACATCAATCTCTACTTGTTCTAGGTTTTCCAATTCGGAATAACGCCAAAATTGTTTGTCTGAAATAATATTTAGATATTTAGATCTGCTTGGTGGTACATTCACGATACCACATAATTTTCATGGTATAAAAATGAGAAGTTACATTGTATGATTCCAAAATTACCAAATTTCTATTGAATGTACTACTAATAATGAAATATATGCATACTTTCTGGCCATAGTGACAAAAAACATTTAAAAACACTAATTTTGTATATACGGAACAACCACCTGTAAAATCTTGCATATCTAAACAATATTAAATTCGTTTTTACGGATATAGAGCCACAAAACCCAACAAATTATGTTTTCTCAATAGATAGCGACACTCAGAGATGTGCATCTACGTGTAATCTTTAATTGTCTACATCTACACGTAGACAATACGTCGACAATTCTTGCGACGTAGACAATGTAAACAATGTAGATCTGACAGTTGTAAAATTCAACATAACCTAAATTTATTCCTTTGGAACTATTACTTGTATTCGTATTCGTGAGCTCGGGTCATTATCATTATATAAAGAATATAATATAATAAAACTAAAAAAGAAAGTTTTCGTACATTACTAGACGAATGTCTGTCTTGGGTCTTGGGCGAACTGTCATATTTTTAAAATCTATCAACGCGCCATCTCACCAGACGGAGTTTTCTTTGGCGCTATTTTTAACAGTAACCAGTTAACAAATTTTGAACGTTTTGCCCTGCACAACTAATTTTTTTTCATGTAATCCCTAGAATAAAAATAAAAATCTCTACCAACATTTAAAATTCCCTAGTTCTAGGGATAAAATTTTAATATGACTTAAGTGAACACAGGTGTTTTCATTGTCTACATAGTCTACATTGTATACATGAAAAATGAAGACGTAGACTACATGGTTGTTTACACGTAGAGAATTGCGTAGATTACTTGCAGTAGACTACACGCACATCCCTGGCGACACTATATACTAACTAAAATGTGGTAACTACAATATACCATCAAGCCGCAACAGAATTGAAGTTTGAACATGTGGTATAGCTGTTATACCAGTAAGCTTGAAAGGGTTAAGATGCAACTATAATACCTTTAAACCTAAGTTATTTTTACAGTGTCATATATTTGTCAACTAACATCAATATTTTTGTTATATGTAGGTATACAATTGCCAAAAACTACGTTGATAATGAAATGTAAACAATGAAAAATAGACAATCTTTACATAACTGATGTTAGTGTAAAGGATGAACAATTTTTGACGGTTATATAAAATAGAGAGAGAAGTATAATACAGAAAGGGAAAAGCACTTCTCTCACAAGGTGGCTGTGTTATCTTTTCTTAATAATTTAAAACGAATACTTGTTTTTATGAATAAAATTGTAAGTAATAAAAAATGATTTATATTTATTTTATTTAGAACCGGTAAGTAATGTTACCTTTATTCTTATTAAAATTATTATTTACACAATAAAGAGTACCACAGAAAAGTAATTCTAATTTTTATTAACTTTGTTCGAACAGACAATTAGAAATTAGTTCGATTGCTTCGAATGCTTCAGATTATAATTTGCCCAATAAGTTGTGATTGTTTATTTGCGAACAGTAACGTAATATTTTGAGTTCATATAAGACATCTTTTACTGATTACTTATTTACTATTCTCATTACAGTTTAATAATCCAGCTAAACTAATTGTCCAAAAATATTCACAGAAAGGTAATACATTTAAATGTATTTACATTTCTGTGAACAGAATATTTCTCTTTAAAATCTGGCTGTTTACCATTAAATAAATTTACAACAAAGTTGTAAATAATTCACAAATTTTAAAAGCGTTCAAACAAATATTATAATTCTACAAAAAAGTTCCCAAAAATTCCGCATTCAAGTTAAAAGAATATCAAGTTGAAAGGAAAAGTTACAAAGAAAACCAAGTTAAACAATTTTTTTGTATGCCGAACCAATATTCCAAAATTGTATTTATCCCCTTGAATATAATTTCATTGTTGAAAAGTTCTCCAGAACAAAAACAATATCAAATTCCTCTTCGATAATTCGACACACTCCGTTGATTTCGTTGTAGCTTTACACATGTAACGTTACACCTTATAATATTTACATTTACGCTTGAGACAAACGCGCACGGAACAACAAACATAGCGAGAAACACTCAGAATGTATCCGACCCACGTAATCCTGAGCCAGGACTTTCTGGCTGGCGGTGGAGCGAGCGGTTGCTACTGGATGTGTTTACCAACTTTCAAGATATACGGTTTTGACTGTACTGAGTAATTAGAACGGTTATGCATGCTAGAATTCTACGCAAATCTAGTACTCTTGAAGCTAAGTCGAGGTTGAGCCTCATTCACAGCACTCAAGTAACTAGGAACTAAGTTGTTTGAAAACAAGAATCATTCAATCATATCTTATTTCACGTTATTTGACTGATGTTAGATGCTATTTATATACTTGGAGAGCATTTATTCATACATTTTGCATTTTTTTTTCTTGTTTAGCAAAATAAGCACGATAGCAAGCTGCATGGTATATTTCAAGTCCGTAAGACGATGAATTTGAGCTAATCTTAGTTTAGAAATAAAATATAAATAAGAAAATATATGTACAGAAAATTTGATTGGGCACGTATTACTAAGTAAAATAATAGTTATTTACGTAAAAAATCAGAAAAGCGTTCAATTACAGGATGAGTAGATAGTTTCATGCCGAGCGATAGCAAAGCTTGAAACAGCATACGAATCCTGTACGACGCTTTACTGACGTGTAACGTATAACATTTTACCTGAAACTTATAAACAAATAATACATATTTTAAATTAATTTAAATTAAAAGAAATATTTGACTTACATATTCAGACAGTATTTTATGTTGCTAAGTAACTAGACACTCACGTTACTTTCATTACCTGCCTAGGCAGGCAATATGTTATTTTCATGACTAGGCATGTAAAGCAAAACTTTCCTAAATCTAAAAGGGCAGGCAAATGTTTATTTTCCTGTCAGTTTCAGGTAAAATTAATCTAATGATAAATTAACATGTTTGTCAACGGCCATGGCATAACTCGTTGATACTGATCCAAGCGATAACGCGAGTTAAGCAACGTTGCGCACGGGATGTATTTGGATGGGTGACCGTCCCGAGAAACCCGCGTTGCTGTTGACTAAAAAGACCTAAAAACGCGGATCAGGGCGTAATGGCGGCATATGACCTGAGTAGTTGGTCCGCCAAAGAAGCCACAAAAAAATATAATATTAACATGTAATTTTCATTTACATATGAAAATGAGGCATTTTAAATGTATTAGAAATTTAAATAAATATAAATATATCATCAAGCCTTTTACTCATTACTGAGTGTGACACTCAGCCGAAGCAGATTTTTCTAAGTGATATATTTCTTCGCGTGAAGTTGCGGTTACTAACTGTCAAATGATGGCCCCCAAAAATGTTAGTGGAGGGAGAGCCACATGTGTAGATTTAAATTAGTAAAAATTATTTGTCGGGTATGGGGATTGAAACAGGATTCTCAAGATCCACAGGCCGACTCGATACTATTGATTTATTATATGAGTTTTATAAAAGGATGTCTAGTCGCACGAGTTGTTTGTAATACGACGTGTAATAGTATATTACATAATAAGTCAGGAAAGTGATGCTTTACTTGACGAAGCGGTTGTTTGAAGTACGAGGCCGTCATGCCGAGTATTTTAATTCGCTGAGTCAAGTAAAACACTTTCGTGACGTATTATGTATACTATTTTTTCTGAAATCGTTCATATTTATATTTTATCAATATAATTAATAATAAATATTTCAAAATGTTTAATTTTTTGGTAAGAATCATATTGGCAGCAAACTACATATCCAAGGTGATAACAAAAGTTGTTGAAAACAATATCTTATGTGAAAAATCTATTGGACATATTTGTGTCAAAAGTAATATTGTTGACAGAGAAGATTTCTTTATAATGTTGACAAATATAGATGAAAATCAGTATGAGGTGGTATTTTCAAGTTCTCCTCCTGAAATCTTAAATCAAGCAACTGCGGCTGTTGAAAATTTATTACCGAGCAAGTCCAAAGACCGATATGATAAAGAGTATGAAATTTTCATGAATTGGAAAAAGCAAAATATTTTGTCAGCAAATGTGCTACTTGCTTATTTTATTTACTGAATCTCCAAGTAATTTATCGATTGCAACAATAAATTTAGCTTCAAATTCGCCAGTGTCATACATAAATTTTAGTAATTTAAGCAATTGTATATTTAGTATTAATATTATTGATAAAAATAAATAAAAATCTTATTAAATTTTGTAGTTATTTAGTTTATTTATTTGAGTCAGGAAAGTACTTTACCTGACTGTTTTGCAAATGTTTTGGTAAACACTTACTTTTCATACTAAAATGCGTCTGGAAAGTAGGCATTTTCTTGACGATTTCAGAAAAAAATTATAACTGGCTGTTGACATGGATGTCATGACAACATATCTTATTTGAAACGTCTGACATCTTTTGATTAAACAAAATCTATCAGAATGTCAGTCCACCTTGATTGAACATTTTAGTTATTGCGTTATACTAGTACAATTAATTTTATTAAATATACATATATTCCGATTCATATGCCAAAAAAACATTGTACAATGCTCGACCGTTACCTGAAATTTACAGGCTCGCTGCCGCTCGCATGTTATATTTCTATGCACGCCTGTAAATTTCTGTATAACGGTCTTGCAATGTAAATAACTATTAAAATTCTGCTTATTTGTTAAATATTCAAGTTAAGATCATGAAAATAAAAGTAGCACCTAGCTATCTACGAAAGTAGCATACCTTGAAGTTAACGTCATAAGTCTAGAAAATACCTCAGCATCGGATAATTGCTGTAGTTCGGGGCACGCAAAGCGGGCTCGAATGCTGGGACGCAACGTATTAAGCGGATATTAAAGGCTTTGTGGCAATGTTAATAAAATGATTCATTACGGACCCAGCTCCACGCAAAACTTAGATATACTGCTGCTGAAAAATTTACGACACATGTCCGTGTGTTAAAAGGTGTTTTAAATGAAGAAAAAATATGTTGTCGACATTAATTAGCCCTGGAAGAATTATATTCATATATTTTTAGAATTATTTTCACTTTTGTTTTTTATCAGATTAAACCATTCATAAATACGCGATGATATCTTAAAAATATGCATAATACAATAAATTTATTTTCACACAACGGTAGACATTAGAAAATATTTTGCATCGTAAATATATTCTTTACTTAAATAAATAAATATATCATCACGCCTTTTACCCATTACTGGATATGGCACTCTGTCGTAGCAGATCTCGGTACGTGTTATATTTCTTCGCGTGAAATGTGGTTACCAGCCGTCAAATCACGGCCCATAAAGATGTTAGTGAAGAGGGAGCCACAGGCAAAGTTTTAATGTGGTGAAAATTGTTTGTCGAACTCAAATTCTTAAATTTAGATTAATAGATAGTTAAAATAATGTACGTCGAAATATGGTGGAGGTGCAACAAATTTATTTTTTACTTTTCCGAAAATTGGAAAAATTTTCAACTGGGGCTTCATAATTTGATATAAATACAAATCTATTAAGCAAACATGCTAGTTTAGCATACTTAATAAAATAATATGGGGTAGGTAGCTCACTGGTATTGAGTCGGCCTGTGGATCTTGAGAACCCTGGTTCGATTCTCACAGCCGACAAACAATTTTCTCCAAATTAAATCTACTTCTGTGGCTCTCCTTCCTCTAACATCTTTGGAGGCCGTGATTTGACGGCTGGTAACCGCACTTTACTCGAAGAAATATATCACTTAGCGAGATCTGCTACAGCAGAGTGTCACAGCTAGTAATGGGTAAAAGGCGTGATGATATATTTATTTATTTTATTTAATAAAATAATTAATAATGTATTATTTTAAATAAACAGATATATTATTTCCGCAACAAATTAGTATGAAAACCAGAATGTGTTTATTTTAGAGATGGGCGAATATCATCCGCGAATAGTCGAATGCCGCGAATATTGACATTATTCGATATTTTCGAATATTAACGTCAGTATAGCGAACATTCGAATACCTCGAATATCGCGCCATATGTTGACCTCAATTTTTGACTATGTTTTTCTTTATCATTTGTACATAAACTTAAAGCTATTACAATACTTTGAAGTTATTAATAACAAAGATATTTTTTTTCAAAACCATGAAGACGTACCATATTTCAAATTTCAAACATCAGCCCGTAAGTTTCACCTTAAATTTGAAGTTTTCGTCTTTTTCTTTTTCGTTTGTACTTGTTGTTTTAATTTTATTTTATCTTAACAATTTCATTCAAATAATGAAAAGGACATAATTAAATAATTATTAATAATAAATAAATTAACTTTTAGGAGTATTCGAATATTCGAGTATCTCGAATATTCGAGATCTGATTAATATTCGTATTCGATATTTGAATTCGAGAGTTTGATATTCGCCCATCTCTAGTTTATTTTTAATGAAGACGTATGTCGCATCGGATAATGATGAAGATATAAAAATGTAATCCGTAGCAATATCAACATTGTTAAGTTCTTACAAACAGCGAATCTGAGATCCCTTCGGAAACTAATTAAAGGAAAACCAGATGGCCCAGGGCCACTATTTGTGCACCAGCTACATTCAATTACTCGCTATGCATTCACTGAATGCTTATATTTCCAATAACATGGATACAACATTACGACGCTACGACGCTGTTGCCTTTCTTAACATTAAAGAAACATTTTTCGAAGAGGAAACTGAATATAAAATATAACGCATAATGAAATGCAGTTCTATTTAAAGTCGCCGGTTGTGCATTAAAAATAAGAAGTTTAGATTACTTTGCAGGGGAGAGTTGTTCTGGAAGAATTCCCGCGACACGGTAACGGTGTCAAAGCTCGACAGCAACACGCTAGTTAATTACTGTACAGTGCTTTCGGTTAATTGTTCGACGTTTTAATTACACTGAAGGTTTATGGTGATTCTAAACGACAGATGAATTATTCCAATTTCAAGTTTAAGACGTGTCCCGGACAAATTATTTCCAGATTAAAGAAAAAAATTAAGCAAAGTTTAATAACTTCCTGTTACCATAAGCCATCTTGAAAAGAAGTTGACGATAAGAGACTTTTAATTTTTATAATCCACTTTAATTTTAATTTATTTTTAAGTTGTCCTTGAAGCAGAAGCAGAAGTTTCGTTGCAAAGTGACGAGTTCACAAAGGACAGATTGGCGCGGCGCCTACATCAGCATACGCTTCCAACGGTTCCGTCTCGGGTCACTTCGCGATCAGAAGACTGAAGACACAGGACAGAAGACGTCTGGCACGGTCGACTGAACCTGCAGATCAAACGGAGAGGTGGATCGCAGCTGGACAAACAGCTCGCGTTCGCGCTCATCAGTTATGGCGGGCATCAATATCGACGTGTTACGCTGAACCCTGAACGCTCCCGTTGACGCCGTTCACAAAAACAAATCCCAGATCAGTAGCGTTTTCACGAAGTATTAGACAGCGTTCACGCACGGTCGACTGCGTGGGCTCGAGGTCACGTCGGAGGATGGAGACGCACCGGGATTGTGACCCGGATCCGGACCCTACACCTTCTGAACTCAAACTACGGTGACATACTGCCACATCACATCCGGGTTCTCACCATTCACGCCTAACTAAAAACGTGCCCGACGATTCCGACAAAACTCTGCCGACATTTCAATCTTCACTATTTTATCAAACTCTACCACATTCATTCTATATTGTAGCCTTTCACTTGTTTTCCGCAATTTATGAAAACTTAACATATATTATAATCTTCATAAATCCACAAGACATGACTACAGTTATAGTATGTCCAGCGATCATTGGGAAAATAACTTTTAAATCCCTCCATTCGCACTAATCGATGCTACTGTTAGAAAGTCTTGTTTTAAGGAAAATGTATGCTCTATGTACATTACAAAATATATCTAGGAAAGATGAAAATTGCTTCAAAACTATTCAAATACAGATAGAGTTTATGGGGCCTGGCGCGACTATAGTTACTCAGTAAAATACTTATCCCGTGACGCTATTCTTGGCTTCGTAACATGTTCAAAATATTTAACTGTACACCTGGTACAAGTCAAGCCTTTATCCAATAATTTCCCTTTTTAAAAATAAAACACGTATTTATATTTTACTGTTAGGTTTCTAATATAAATTTTGCAGCAAAACAAACTATAGTTTGATTGATACGCTAATATGGTAATTTACATATTTAAAATAGCATGTTTAATTAACAAGTAACACTACCCAACTGTGTCACTCACCGATTTAAATGACACTTGGCACACTAATAGAACTCTAAAAAATATTAAACCCCTATTTTGTCCTTCCAGAAGTTGCTTTTTAAGGGATACAAACCACTCCCGAAAGGTGGTAAAAGCTAGAATCGCCATAAATGAAATGAAATAATACAAAAATATTACGCGTTCAACATTGGTTACCCAGGGATTTTTGAGATCGCCAAAATCTATTTTCGAGGTCATTTGATCATATGCACTTTTTAAGGGGTTGAAAAGGGTATGGGGAATTAAATTACGATATTCAACTGAAATAGAGGTTTAGGTTCAAAACTAGTTACTCGGGGGTTCTGGGGCCACTGTACTACCGATTTTCCTAGTCGAATGCTACGTTATTTTAAGGCGTATAATTGACTAGCTTATAGCGTCCACGTGTGATAAATACATGTAACTGTATTTTATATTTTAACAACTTACACATTGTCGACAAACGGATTCGAATTCGGATGACGTCACAGTATATTAAGAGTTGTGCATTAACACGCTCGGCCACCGCGCCTTCTTTTATAGTATATTAAAATATAATAATATTAAAATTTAAGTAATATTGTGAACAATTATTTTCATAAATGTATTGTAAAATGAATGAGGAATTCTGTGTCTAACCTTGTAGCTGTTTTGTAGTTTACCAAATCTGCCCATGTAGCTCCTCAAAAAAGTTCCAGTCTCATGTCACTATAAATTCACATCACACACAACACGCACTAACATTTTGCACTAAACTACACTAATATAGCACTAAAAAACCATAAAGTTTACAATATTATCACTAAACAACGTTAGCAAAACGTATCACTTGAACAAAATTCATTCCTAGACTGACTAAATGGACGCTTGCCCAACGTAACAAGTTTAATCTTCGTTTTTAATAGCAGGTAAGGAATGATGCCATTCGATTATGCACCTTAATAACGTTCAATTTAGAATGTACTTGGTTGAAAACGATATTAAACTTTAATATCATATAAATTAAATGTATTTTTCGATTAAAATTCTATGTATTAATTACTATTTTGTACATATTTTAAAAGGCGAAATTTGTATTCACTATATTTACTCCTCGTATATGTACTTTTATGAACTACATATATATAGCAAACTTAAATATTTAAAGCAGTTTTTTCATATTATGATTTTATTTTATTATTTTTTAATCATTACGATGAATCATTCATTTAATTGGGTTTAAATTTGGTCCCTGGATATTATACATTTTGAAGCAAGGTATAATTGTTATTATAAATAATAGATATATGTTCCAGAAATAATAATAATAATAATATAAATTTTTAAACATGAAATTTATATGCAAAATTTAATTTCATTTCTCAAAAATTAAATATATTTATGAATATACTGAAGTATTATTTGTAAATAAATTGATATCTTTTTATACGACTATAAGAAAAGTATGTTATTTTAGCAGTCATTTAATAAAATGGTTACAGTTGAGAGCATGCCCTACAATGGCACTGTGATTATTATCCAAATTTGTTAGATGGTATTTGTTTTGTTGCAATTGTAACCATAATTTAGATTTTTATAATCTTGAATACTGCATCTGAGCCATACAAATACAAACGTGTATCTTTAGAAAACTGTTATACGAGTATATCAGTTATAAACCAATGTTGAACGCGTAATATATAATTTCATGTAAGGCGATTTTTGCTTTTACCACCTTTCAGGGGTAGTTTGTACCCCTAAAAAGCAACTTCCGAAAACAAATAGGGGTTCAATATCTTTTAGAGTTCTATTAGTGTGCCAAGTTTCATTTAAATCGGTGAGTGACAGTTGGGTAGTGTTACTTGTAAGAAAGTAATAATAACAAATGTACTACATTACGAAGTAATATCAATAAATAATTGTAGTAACATAAAACAAAATATATGTTAGCAATTATTCACAAATTCATACAACCATAGGTAGTTTTGCGTTTAAAAGTACTAATTAACAATTTATACGAGGGTCGTTCAATAAGTCCTTAGAAAATCCAAGAGATGGTGCTCGTAGTATCGAAAATGAATTTTTTCCAGTAAGCAGCACTCCTAACTAGTCAACTGTTAGAGTTTTAGCTTTAGCCGTCACGTAGTTTCATTGTTGTTGTCAATTGTAGTAAAAAACTTTTGATTGTTTATAATAATGGATAAAAGTGAGTTTCGAGCGGTGATTAAACATCTGTATTTAAAAGGCTTAACGCCGAAAGAAATTAAAGCTGAGTTGGATGAAGTTCATGGCACATCTGCTCCTGTGTTTGCAACTGTTTACAATTGGGTGAATGAGTTTAAACGAGGCCGTACATCCACAAAAGATGAACATCGTTCCGGACGCCCTGTAGAAGTGTCTACCCCCGAAATTATTGACCAAATCCACGATATGGTTTTAAGTGACCGACGAATCAAAGTGCGCGAAATAGTTGAGGCTACAGGCATATCACAAGGCACAGTCGCTTTAATTTTGCACGAAAAATTAGGTGTGAAAAAAATCTCGGCAAGATGGGTGCCGCGGTTGCTCACAGTGGAAAATAAACGCAATCGTGTGGTGGACTCTGAGGCTGTTTTGGCGCTTTTCCGTCGTAATCCTGAAGATTTTCTGCGTCGATACATAACTGTGGATGAGACTTGGATACATTACTACACTCTAGAGACAAAAGAACAGTCAAAACAGTGGATTTTTAAAGGCGAACGGGCTTCGAAGAATGCGAAGACGGAGAAATCGGCTAGCAAGGTTATGGCAACGGTCTTTTGGGATGCACGCGGAATCATCTTCATCGACTATTTGGAAAAGGGAAAAACGATAACAGGAGCGTATTATGCGTCGTTATTGGACCGGCTGAGCGAAGAAATAAAAGAAAAACGTCCTCATTTGAAACGCAAAAAGGTCCTTTTTCATCAAGACAATGCACGTGTGCACACCTGCGCAGTTGCGATGGCCAAAATTATGGAATTAAAGTTCCAATTATTGCAACATCCACCGTATTCACCAGATTTGGCCCCCAGTGACTCTTTCTTATTTCCAAACTTAAAGAAATGGCTTGGCGGACGAAGGTTTACGTCCAATGAGGAGGTCATCGCCCAAACGGAAGCCTATTTTGAGGAGCTTCCGAAATCCTACTTTTTGGACGGCTTAAAAAATTTGGGAAAACGATTAGAGAAGTGTATAGAGCTAAAAGGAGATTATGTAGAAAAATAAAAAAAATCTACCCAAAAAAAGTGTTTTTTCTACTTTTTTCTAAGGACTTATTGAACGACCCTCGTAATATAAATAACAAAACTATCTGTCACATGTATGATGTGTTTGCATTTGTTTAATACTGAGCTCACGTCAATATTATTTCTAATTTGTAATACCATTTCCTTTAGAAATAATTGTTCCATAATCCTATACAATATTTATATCGTTTAAATCAGATCCATCTATCAAATGAACAAAACATGACAGATAATTATTTTGACAAATACAATTTGATTCTACCGTGTGAGAAACATTAGTTGAATATTATGTTTGTCATTAGCCCCGTTATTCCTGATCGTTTTATGTACATAAAATTTTCGGTAAACCTGCACGAGAGCTATTTCACCTTCGATTTCGCTGAAAATTTGTGAAAAGTTTCCTCTCAGCGAGCAGAATATAGGAAAATACTAACAATTGACGGTCAAAATTATTTGACCTTGAAATCGAAAAAAAAGACTAATAACCATGTCTAACCTAATACAGAACGCATTTTTATGGTAAAAAGAAATAAATGAGAGGAAACTTTTCACAAATTTTCAGCGAAATCGAAGGTGAAGTAGCTTTCCTGCAGGTTTACCAAATTTTCCTCTAATGTCATTAGCTCGCGCAAAAAGCTCTGATAATTTTAAAGAAAACGTTTATTATAAACAGTAAATAATGTTATTAAAATCTGCATAGTTTTATTTATCTTTGTTTAAATTGGTGTTAGAATAGTTAACTTTAATATAATAACCAAGGTTTCTTCCTCTATGTCTACAGATGTTTAATCCAGAAAACTTTTCACAGAAACTCTTCTATTTCATATGTTGAAGTTATTACTCTTTGAAAGTTATTACTTCCATTCAGTATTTGCTAAAAAGGCAACAGAACTCGCATTTAATAGCTGGAGGTCATTGAGCAAACTAACAATTACATTTAGAGAATCCGTCGCAGTGAAACGTGATCTGGTTCGATCCCTCGAGGCTTGCCATAGTCGCCGCCGCTGCCGCTGCCGCCACCGCCTTCTCCGAGGTGGTTTGGATGATTGATTTCGGCCAAGCGGACACTGTTAAAGGTGAACCTATTTCGACACCATTCGTTTGAGTCTTCTTACCACAGTCAAATCTCTCGAGGCAACAGAATTTCTTATTCGAAAGATGGTATCATATCGAAAGGCATCAGGATGTTTCATATTTTCTTTTAGATTAATTAATACCAAGAATTATATACTTTTTTTTATTGCATGATCAGTTTAAAAATACTACATTATTATTATTATTGGTAGGTGGCTCAGTGGTAACGAGTCAGCCTGTGGATCTTGAAATCTCTCGTTCGATCCCCACAGCCGACAAACAATTTTCACCAATTTAAACCTACCCCTGTGGCTCTCCCTCCACTAATATCTTTGGTGGCTGTGATTTACCTTACTTACCGAGATCTGCTTCGGCAGAGTGCCACACCCAGTAATGGGTAAAACGCGCACTCAAGCTGAAAATTATATGAACTACCACACTGCGGTTCAGTGATTGCGAACCCTCTAATTTAATTAGAATTAAGTTCCAGTTGTAAAGCGTAACATAAATAATAATTAGTTAAAATCTTATTTATTTAGGGGATGAGAATCTAAAAATTGAAGTTATTCACAAGAACTAATAAATTTTTTTACCATGTAATTAGTATTTTAAGTAAATACTTAATAATTGATGTGGCAGGCTCAATCCCACGATTCTTTCATATATTAAAAGACTTGATATGAGAATAGTCTGCATTGAACCTGTTATATAAAAAATAATTATCGATTGAAATTTTATTATTATTTTAAGTAAATAATTAAAAATTGATGAAATCAAATAGAATTATAAAAATGCATTAAGGGGTAAGGCCACTCTAGAATTTTTAAAAAATGCATTTTTTTTATTTGCATAAATTATAGTTTAAACCCTTAGGAATAAGGGACAATTAATTTAAATGCCGCGCGGAAGTATTTCAGAGTGAAAAAAGCATATATCTATTAGTACTAGTATTTATATGTATATATGACTCGAAACTTTAAACGCGTTTTTCTCGAAATCATATTTTCAAAATCGGGCGAAAAGAAATCTGAAATACTAATTGATGGATCGTGCTGAATCATTTTATTTCTTATTCTAGATATAAAATACTCAAAAACTACGGGGGATTTTTTTTAAAGTGCTTCATTCGTTTTTTATGGTAGTTTTTATACAGAAATTCAGTCCCGAATAATGAACTTTTTTTTCAAACGTGCGCCATTTTGTTAAAAATTAATTTTTAAAATCAAGCCCGTAGTATTTTAGAGTATACATCAGAGATTAAGAAAACATATTCCTTTTTGATCCAGGTCTATTGCTGTGCCCGGAATGTTTTCGCCCGATTTGCCCTACGCGCCGAGAGGAATCGCCATTTTTTTAATTTCTGACGACAATTTTGAATATTTTCTTAAAAAAAAATTTCAATAAAGTTTAAAGACCACTAAATAAAAATCAAGAAGCAGTTCTTAAGCAGCACGTTTAGATTTCGTTAAAAAAAATCTAGAAAATGACCCTTTTTTTCCTTGTCTAGAGTGGCCTTACCCCTTAAATCATACGACCAGAGTTCATATTTTCCAGGTTCAAATCCTGTCGGTCCCAATTTCTCAGTTTATAATTTTATAATTCATGAACTTGAACTATCCTTGCCCTATTTTAATTTTATCCATTACATATCTACATTTTAAGCAGTTGTTATTTTATCACATCTACTCCGAATAATAATTAATTAAAATATTATTTATTTAAGGTACGTAATATTTAAATTTAAAATGATTAATTCTACCTCTATTACCCCATATACATTTTGTTAGTATGTTACAATAAATTAACTATTTGTCCTTCAAGCCCAACAAACTAAATAAATTAACACAAGAGATGTTCACAAAACAATTGACACTTTCATAACAAATATAACAAGTGACAATTGACATGAATCATGATGTACCTACTTAATTCAAGTCAAAATATTATTTTAACAATTATCATATTACGAGTAATATTTTCAACAAAGACAAAATTAATTGTCATCCATGCACTTGGTGAAACTAGGTTTAATAAAAAATATTAAATAAAACACTTGGCAAAGTCTCACAAAATTCAGTGAGAATTTAACAAGGAAAAATATCTTCGACAGTAGCAGTTTCTCATCGCGAATTTGCCATGCCGATATTTATTTTTCAATTGATGTGTATAAAAATGGCACATATTTTATTGATAACCGACGAGCTTTAACTGCAGTTAAAAATTATCACTTATGAATTTCACTAGTGAAAAATTATCAAAATAGCTTTCAACTCATTGATTCATTTATTAGTTCCCACATATACGTGGTAAATTCTCATTGAGAAATACTTTCATTCTTCAGCAGCCGCCAACCGAAATTTCAGTTTCTCTTCCACTTCAAACTCCAGGACTAGTGGAATAATTTCGAGACTGCGAGCTCCAAGACTCAAGAGTGTAGATGATACTTGAATGGTTCCTTGACCATGTAGCACTGTGGAAACTTCTACTTGCTGGATTTGCGTTGGCCGTAAACTTACTTGAAACTTTTTCTGTCGTCACGGTATGAAAACCGATGAAGTAAGAAAACTTTCTGAACAGAGCATAATGAGATAACCGCTTTAAATCCCAAATCATAAAAGTCTTTGTGAGTTTCGGTGATGGTTTTCTCTCCACGGATCGGCGAAAATTTCCGATGAGCATTGATGACAAGCTTTCTGAATCATGTATTAAAAGTCAACGCCTTGATTTTGAATATCAGACGAAGAAGATGAATCACAAAATGTAGAACCGAAACAAATTATTACAAGTCTTTTTACCTTTTATATGAGATAAAAGGAAAGAAGTAGAAATATTTCGCATTGATATTAAAATATCAAGAAATATTCATCAATAGTTAAAAAGAAGTATTTGAATAAGTATTCATAATTATAATTGGTTACATATTGAATTAGTTAAAGGCAGATTTTCATCTCCGGATAAAGTTTCTGCTAACTATCGGTAGAATATTTAAAATTAGAGATGGGCGAATATCAAATTTCTCGAATTCGAATATCGAATACGAATATTCGAATACTCCTAAAAGTTAATTTATGTATTATTAATGATTATTTAATTATATCCTTTTCATTATTTGAATGAAATTGTTAAGATAAAATAAAATTAAAACAAAAAAGAGAAGAAAAAGACGAAACGTATCATTGAAACGTACGGGCTGATGTTGGCGAAAAACAAATTTGAAATATGGTACGTCTTCATGGTTTTGAAACAAAATGTCTTTGTTATTAATAACTTCAAAGTATTGTAATAGCTTTAAGTTTATGTACAAATGATAAAGAAAAACATAGTCAAAAATTGAGGTCAACATATGGCGCGATATTCGAGGTATTCGAATGTTCGCTATACTGACGTTGACATTCGAAAATCTCGAATATCGAATACTGTAAATATTAGGAGAATTCGACTATTCGCGGATGATATTCGCCCATCTCTACTAAAAATAATATTGCATCAGAAAATGACATTCAATAAAACTATTAGTATTTACGAGTATATATTGATTTTTAATAGTCAAGCTTATTTTGGTGATTGATTTTAGAAGAACTAAATTCAATCAATTATTGTCACATATTAAGGTCTAAAAATTCGCGACAAAAATGTGATGCCAATTTCTAGTGACGTCACGTTGCATATAAATATAAAACAAAAATGACATTCAGCCAAAGAAAAATACAATCATTACGATATTCTCATTTATTTTCTGTCAATGTTCGACAACATGACATCTAGACATATCAAATTTGAAGTAATATTTGATAATTACAGTACCTCCCTGGATAGAATATACAAAAATATTATGGATCACGTCAACTCACATCTTTTTAGAATCAAGTTGATTTTTTAAAATATTTGCATTTTATAAACACTACCTAATCATAAATTACAATAATTATTCAAATACTAATTATATTAATATATGAATAGCATAAGAAGTATATATTTTTTGATATCCTGATTATTTTATGGGGTAGGTGGCTCAGTGGTATCGAGTCGGCCTATGGATCTTGAGAACCCTGGTTCGATCCCCACAGCCGACAAACAATTTTCACCAATTTAAATTTACCCCTGTGGCTCCCTCTCCACTTATGTCTTTGAGGGCCGTGATTTGACGGCTGGTAACCGCACTTCTCGCGAAAAAATATATCACTTACCGAGATCTGTTTAGGCAGAGTGCCACACCCAGTAATGGGTAAAAAGGCGTGATGATATATATTTTTTTTTTACTGATTATTTTAGAGAAAAATATTTTTAAAAATGTTTAGCTTATTAAGTTCTGCTCTTAATCAGTATAAACATTACCTATAATTTATATATGTAGTTACCGTTAAATTAATTATAAAATATGTATGTTAGCGTTAAATGTTACACATTTATTGCAGTTTCATGACTAACTATACAGGGTGTTTCTATACCTTTGCACGAAACTTTAATGACATATATTATTTGATATAGTGATTATAGGATAAAAATATATTTTTTGAAATTCGCAAAAATTAGGATATTTCATTCCGAGTAAACATTTTTAGTGTCAGTGGTTTAATAGTACATTTAATTATTTATAATAATGTTACTAATGAAATAAAAGTATAAACACTACCTATAAATAATTATTTATTAATTAGTTATTAATGAGTATCTGGTGTAATGCCTTATTTTTATTATTAAATGTACTATTAAACCAAAAATGTTCGCTACCCTAATTTTTGCGAATTTATAAAAAAAAATTCCCTAAATTAATCCGAATTAGAGTAGCCCAGATTTTTAAAAATTTAGGTTTATAAAAGACGCAAAATTGAAAAAATAGTATATATATATATATATATATATATATATATATATATATATATATATATATATATATATATATATATATATATAAACTCATTTTGTAAGACTTTTATCGCAATTGTCCTGCGGTACGTTTTCTAAACTTGGACGCGTGAGAAAGACAATTCTTATAAATTTTGTTCTTTGATATACTATCCGTAACTATTAACTAATACATTGATTTAAATATAGCTTACAAATCAGCTGCTTGTACAAGTGAATTGTTTAGTACGTTGAAATCTAAAACAGACAAAGAGAAATTAATTAACGTAGTTTATAAAATTAATTGTTCTGATTGTAATATTACCTATATAGGTGAAACTAAACAATACATTAATACCAGATTAAAACAACATAAATATCATCTAACAACTGGTAATGTCAATCACAGTGCTATTGTTGAACATGCGTTCAACAATAATCATAGATTGAATTTTGATCATTTTAAAATTTGACATTCTGAAAGTAATAAGTATAAAAGGCTCTTTCTCGAGAGTTGCTATATTAACTTGGAACCTAATTCTGTTAACATTAAAACTGACTATCAAATTTCGAATTCTCAGTACAGAACGATTTTACACCATTTTAACTAACTTCTTTGACATATTTGTCCTTGTTTGACCTTATAAAAATTTTGGTTGTTGTTTTTCTTATTTACGGATAGATGGCTCACTATAATTTTTAAAGAAATATTTTTTTTTTATTTTTGTTTTTGCTTGATTGTAATTTAGTTATTTTTTTACTCGTGAGGTGTTCACCTCAAAAGATTTTATTGTTTCAATTATGTAAATCTTAATTTTATTTCACTACTGGTAAGAATTTTTTTTCCGGTTTTATTATTCTTTAAAAATATTGTTAATATTTTTTATATTTGTAGCTTGATAATGGCCCAAATTGTTGGCCGAAACGTTGCCTTATTAATTACTTAATAAAAAATGTATAATTAATTCTAACTTTTTTTTTTTTATTAATTTTGAAAAAGCCTGAAATCCAAATATTATAAAAAAATTTAAAAAATATTAACTAATGCCTTTATTATGTATCTAACTTTAAATACATACAGCTACTTATTATTACACTAGAGAATTATGAAAGTTCATATTCCTATTTCTATTCAATAACAATCAAGTATTTTCTCATTTTGCCATGGAATTTGTAGTTTGTTGATCCATGACAGATATAATTAAAGTTATACTATTTATTAGAGATGGGCGAATATCATCCGCGAATAGTCGAATGCCGCGAATATTGACATTATTCGATATTCGAGATTTTCGAATATTAACGTCAGTATAGCGAACATTCGAATACCTCGAATATCGCGCCATATGTTGACCTCAATTTTTCTTTATTATTTGTACATAAACTTAAAGCTATTACAATACTTTGAAGTTTGTTTCAAAACCATGAAGACGTACTATATTTCAAATTTGTTTTTCGCCAACATCAGCCCATACGTTTCACCTTAAATTTTAAGTTTTCGTCTTTTTCTTTTTGTTTTTACTTTTTATTTTTATTTTATTTTATTTTAACAATTTTATTCAAATAATGAAAAGGACATACTTAAATAATTGTTAATAATAAATAAATTAACTTTTAGGAGTATTCGAATATTCGAGTACCTCGAATATTCGAGATCTGATTAATATTCGTATTCGATATTCGAATTCGAGAAATTTGATATTCGCCCATCTCTACTATTTATGTTTCGTGTACATAATTAGTTGTAGATAAAATATAGTATTTGATTCACATATAATAGGTATATTTTATGCTTGTTAAATAATAAATAATATACTACTGTTGAATATTATATCGCTGAATTCTAGATAAATGTAAAAGAAAGTTATTGTATTTTATTTTACTCCACCTATTTTATATATCTATACGGTTTTTCATTTTGCAATATGCATTTGGAATCTAGCCCAGTGCTGCCATCTTAGTATAATTAAAATTAGTTATAATTAACGGCTGCTAACTACATTTCATAACTATATGGTTGTAGAGGCATGATTCAAACATCTTCTAATTTTTGAAATAATCATGTTGAAGAATTCAACAAAAAGTGCTTTCTTTTTGGTTGTTATAATACTGATATCAATTCCTCCGTGACCGTGGCACTAATAGAGATAAATCAATTATGGCAAGCCCACGTGCATTTTCGTAGCAAATTGCCCATTATCAAGATCAACAAAGGAATAAAGGTCTTCCCGACTGGGGCGACACTGGCAACCAACGCGCTCACTTCTTGCTTCGCGCTTTGCTTTGCGCCTGATATAAAAACTGAAGAGTTGTCATTGTAGAAATAACTTATAAAATTGACTGGTCCATCTATTATCCCTGAAGAGAAAGAATTCAGTGGGTTGACACGTTTTGTTTCGCCAGTGACCGCGCGTCTTTTTCACCCAGGCGTAGAAATAATGAACTGTGACACGCTAACAGCAGTATTTTCTCCGTCACACAGACATGCTTTTATTCTTGTTCGCATTTCCGTTAGGTCTAATCTGATTCTGCTGTTTGTTGGAATCAAAATGAATGGGAATATGACATTTTTTTTGTTGCTCCTTCACGACATTTGCTGCTCAACACTTCTATTCAAGGAAATATTCTGATATTTTATGACCTTTGTTTATTTTTATTCTCCTCTAATATCTTTCGACATACTTAATTTAATTCATATTTCAGATGACACAGGAAATATTTTTCCACCTTATTACACATTAATGCCTTGGAATTTAATAGTTATTTGTATAACTATCACGGACGAGGTGTACCTACACAATATTTTTATGCAATTTATTAATTTTTTTAAATTATAGAGTAGGGAAAGATTTGTAATAGCTATTTGCGTATAAAGTCGCGAATTTTTCTGAGCGTAGCAAATTATTTCGCAGCTGAGGTGCACACAAAATTGTTCACACGACTTATTACAAATTTAATTTCGAAATGGATAGGTGGCACAGTAGTGGATGAGTCAAGCTGTGGATTTGAGAACCCGGGTTCGATTCCTACAGCCAATAAACAATTTTCACAACCCTGTGGCTCCCCCTCTACTAAAACTTTTATGGGCCTTGATTTGACGGCTAGCAACTACACTTCACGCGTATTTATACGAGTATATCATTTACCGAAATTGCTTAATGGATTTTTAAAAGTTTTAATGTTTATTTCGAAACGGTAGTGTTTATCACAAAATAAGTAAAAACTACATTGGGCTCGAACTTGATTTAAAATAACTTTTGCTTAAACCTTATTTTAGAATTATTATACGTTCAATTGATATAAGTAATAACATTTTGATAATTTTGAAAATCGTTATGATCTAAAACATGTGAAGAACAAAAATTATTATTATCAAAATTTAAAATTTGAATCGTCATTACTCATAAGTAGGTATCAAATATAAGATTTAAGTGTTCTTCAATTGTGTTTTTCTTCAAAAGTTAATCAAATTATAACTTTTGGTATCAAATTAAAACTCTGACAGGAAATTCTAGTAAGAATATAAAAAAAAATTCAAGTATTTTTCATTAGTTTTTTCAAAATTTTTTTCAAATTAGGCCGAGCTTAATATCAAATTAAAACTCTCGGGCATAAAATTGTAATAAAATATAAGAAAAATACATTTATCCGATCAATTATTTTTTTATAAATATAATATAAATTATATCGCATTTAAGTACATTTATGGTCAAGAAAGTCACAGCAGATTTTTTAATAAAATAATTAAGAAACGTACCACAGTGCAAAATATATATTAAATTATTTTGAACATGCTATATGTAAAGAATAATATTGGAAGTTAGAAGTCGCAAAAAGTTCGATCACTTTAAAACTAAATTGCAGTTGTAGCATCAAGTTCCTCTCGCTTTACAAGTGACAGTTCGCAAGTTCAAATCTCGATGACCTAAACTCAAAACTAAAAGTAAAACTACAACTGTGTCTGAGTTATTCGGATGACTAACTTTGTTTATCAAATGACAAAAAGTTCTAAATTCTTTCAGAGAAAACCGTAACAATAAAATTAATCTCTTTTAATCGACACATTCTCGATTCTATGTGATAGGTGACTCTGTGGTATCGAAACCGCATGTATATCTTGAAAACCCTGGTTCGAACCCCATAGCCGACAAACAATTTTCACCAATTTAAATCTACCCCTGTGGCTTCCACCTCCGCTAACATCTTTGGGGGGCGTCATGGCTGGTAATCGCATTTCACGCAAATAAATATATCACTTATCGAGATCTGCCACGGCTGAGTGCTACACCTAGTAATAGATATATTTATAGCTCGATTCTAAATTTGTGGTACGGTACGGACCACAATGTAATAATACTCTTAATAGCTGCGTACTTTACTCCATTGCAATATAATATAACTCACTTTAACATTTGATATATCGTTTGTATGCCCAGAAATTTAATCCCACTCTTCTACCGGGTGGAACATCATACCTGTGTACATAGGCGATTAACATGAAAAAACAGTTTTTCCGTGCGCATTGCTCCCCAAATTATTTTAGGCAAAAATGCTTCAAATAAATGATGTAGAGCATAAAATTCTGCATCTAAATCAATAAACAGAATTACATTTACATGCGTTGTAACGACAGAAATTAAATAAAAAATATTAAAAATTACGTTCAAGCTATCAAATAGCCATGGAAGTGAAACAAAAATAGATAAATGCTTGACGTTTTTCTGTTTATTTGATATTTTACCCCCGACAAATTAATCATTCAATAAAATTCATATAAAAAACTCCATACCTATGATTACAATTTAATAATAAATAAACAATTGTACATTACAATGAAACGTTTATTTCTTATTGGGTTGGTCATGTAAAAATTATAACCTATCTATTATAATTCAAATATCAAACAATAATTCTCCCATTAAAATAATCACTACAATTTATTATTACAATAAATATTCAAATAAACCTCCATTTTCAGCCAAGCAATAACAAAGTCTATTGAGAAAGAATGTCGTACTTTAGCGAGCTGCCTATTTGTGATTAAAGCGCACTTATCCACGATAGCTTCTCTCAAAGAATTAATATTTGGGTGGCGTTGCTTATAAATTTTACATTTAAGATGACCCCATAAAAAATCGCTAGGTGTTAAGTCAGGAGATCTGTCAAACGTCAAGCATCTATCTATTTTTGTTTTACTTCCATGGCTATTTGATATTTTCAACGCCTATGTACGCCTATGTACACAGGTATGATGTTCCACCTGGTATTTCACGTTAATGTACAACAAAACCAAAACTTGTCAATGATGCTCGTATCACATTGAAATATATTAAATACCTTTATCAATATTAATGATTAACATAAATAATATTTAAACTAAATTCAGTTATAATTAATTTAAGCGATTTACAAATATTAAATTTCAATTAACAATCCAGTAGAACAGAGTCCTTTAAATCACCTGCTTTCCCGAATACAATTAAAATTAATTTCCATTAGGATCGGTTACTAGTTTTTAGCGCATTTAACATGCAATCCTACTCGGGCGTTTCTTCATGTATAAATCAAATTTATATCCAGTTTGCGGGGTGCGGGTCAGGATGGAAAGATAAATTCTATTACTCGGCGCAATCAGGAGGTTGTTTCATTCTCGGTTTTAGGTTCCACGGTACACAATGGAAAACTAATTACGAATACTACGTCCGTGTGTTCGTAGTCGCGTTACCCCTTGTCATTGTTGCAAACTAAACATTTAAGACATGGTTCCATTCGCATTTTAGCGGATTCACAAACTCTGGAAGTGTGACGGTATTGTGGATGTGGAACCCAGAAACTTTCTACCATACGCCTACACAGCTATCTGACATACTTGTAAATAGACGTATATGAGGATTTAATAACGTACTCAGGGTTACTAATTTATTTACTGTAATTTTGATATCTCGTAGAACTAATTTGAATGGAAATGTTAGAAAATAATCCCCACCTACAGTTATACACTTGTTTCATCTTTTATCAAATAAATAAATAAAATCCACTGTTCAAAATAGTTTTTTGTAGTCATTTTTTTCAATAGCGCTTACGACGTCCTGCAATATAGTTTGAATCTTGAATTTGTACCAAGAGGTACAACAGTAACGGGTAAATTCTACGTGGATGTTATAAGGTGTTTATGGGAAAATGTGAGCCGAAAACGCCCTGAACTTTGGGCAAGAAAAAATTGACAGTTTCACCACGACAATGCACTGGCCCACACATCTCTGGTTGTCCGCGAATTTTTATTTATTTATATATATTTATATACCGGGTGTAACATGAAAACCTGGCCAAAGGAGTTTAACATGGGAAATCAGTTTTTCCTTGCGCAAAAGTGGCCAATTGATTTTAGACAAAAATGCTTCAAATAAAAGTTGTAGAGCTTGAAATTATAAATCTAAATCAGTTTTCAGATTTTATTTTGCACGTTTTGTAAGTGAAATAATTGCATTAATATTTTATAAGAATTTCTACTTTTAGTGATAGCTATGGATTTGAGACAAAATGATAAACAAATGTATGACGTTTTAACTGTCAGAAAAGTTTAGTTTGTAATGGAATTGTGATTTATTTAAGTGACAATCAAGATGATTGTTGTTATATCATTATTGAAAATGGATTATTTTATTTTATAATTTTTTAATATTTTTTATTTTTTAACTAAAAGAGATATTGAAATGCGGTTTGAACGAGTGTATTTCTCGTGCGCTACTTAATTTTTAAATTTTTTTCGAAATTTTTTTTTGTCGATATTTCGAAAAGTTGAAAAGATAATGGAAATCTGAAAACACCAGTGAATTCCTCGCGTGAAAATACATAGGTATGCAAATTTTCAAAAGAAAATTCGAACGGATACATTTTTTATTACAAAAAATCTAAAATTGCCGTTTTTTGAAAATTTCTTAAGGGGTTAGTCTTAAGATTTTTACGATTTTCGGCCATTTTTCATTTTTTTGTAATAAAAAATTTATCCGTGCGAATTTTGTTGTAAAAATTTGCATACCTATGTATTTTTACGAGAGAAATTCACTGGTGTTTTCAGATTTTCATTATCTTTTCACGTTTTTGAAATATTGAGGAAGAAAAATTTTGAAAAAAATTTAAAAATTTACAATATTTTCAAAATACCTGTTCAAGTTAAGTAGCGCACGAGAAATACACTCGTTCAAACCGCATTTCAATATCTCTTTTAGTTTTTGAGTTATGGGCTTTCAAAGTTGAGCTTTAAAAAAATGTCAAAAATCAATGTAACTCATAAACTAAAAAAGATATCAAGATGCGCTTTGCGCCATTCGATTTCTCATGGTCTGAATTATATAGAACCGCATTTTAATAATTTTCGATTTTTGAACTGGTTGAACCCAAAATTCTCATTTATATGTACGAGCTCTTAAACGAAGAATTTGCGAACAAACTTCTACACAAAAGATCTTTTGGATTGTTTTGAGGTTCTAAATTTATGCCTAACGTTTAGTTAATGTAATTTAAAGTAATTCAAATTCATTTAATTTGTTTAAACTTAAAATGTTTCTTTTAGACTATAGACTATTACACTTCAATGCATTGCTGAAAATATTATTTTCCCTATGTTTACTTTTAAAATAAACGCTCTAATGTATTGCTGTCAAATTTTTTAACTGTATCTATGGTAATGATATATCCCTATGTTTACTGATAAGAAAAACTCCCGGTATATAATGTGATTTGACATAAACAAATTTATTTACATAAATTTTCTCTGTTGTCAAGGATTTTTTTTTGTGCCAAAGACTACTAATGATTATAAATTATTGAATGTTAAAACAATATAAATAAATTATATTATAATTTTTTAATTTTAATTCTTATTTATGTCGTGAGAAACTAATGTATTTATCTTAAGAGAGAATACTAATTTTCCCTAGCTGTTTTGTAACCCGCGGGCTTTATAAACTGGCTATAAATGTACTATAAATAAATAATAATTAAAAATGTAAATCAATGAAGTATAACTACATTTAATTATGCTCATCAATTTGTAATGCAGTCAATATAAAAATAATTTAATATTAGCGAACAAAATCTAATAAATATCCAAAAATAATAAAAGTATATATTTCAATAATTTGTTTATCTCTACACAGAAAATGAATTACTGATATAATGAGATACAAAAATAGATAAAATTTAATAACGATTTTATTTAAATTAGTCCAAATTATCTATAAATCCTGTGATCATACATAATTTATACATGAGTAATATCAAATATCGTGCAATTATTTGATTGTACGAAATATCAAATTAATTTGTAATTTATATTTTAATGAAATATTTCTGATATGGTCATAATATTTCATGCATATTTTATTAAATATATTGAACAATACTTTAAAATTTATAGGGTGCATTATTATTTTGGCTTATATTTAGAATCTAGAGAACAACAAAAAAGATTTTAAAATATCGATTATATAATATAATAGTATATTATTTCACGAGTATATATCTATTATATGTCAGTCAAATGCAGCTATGTAAGTTCAGAGAATACAAATAATACAAATATAACCATACTTATCAACAAAGTACAAATCCCATGGCAACATAAGAAAATATTTGAATGCTTTTGGTTGAAAATGGGCTATGAAATGAACTTTCATATTACACTAGTGGAATGTATTAAGAAATAGATAAATAGTTTTGATGTTTCGATTTCAGGCTTTAAATAAAACGAAAACTTTCAAAAACTTGATTTTTTTCATTTAATCAGCAACGTTTTGGCTATTGATTTCAGCCATTATCAAGAAAAAAAGTACCAAAATTAAGTTACATATATAAATAAATATATAATCACGTCTTTTACCCATTACTTGGGTGTGGCACTCTGCCGAAGCAGATGTCGGTAAGTGATATATTTCATCGCGTGAAGTGCGGTTACCATTAGCACATTAAGAATTTTTAAATTAGCCTTTTGCATAAGCGAGATATCTAAAATTAAAAATTATATATTTCTTGTTTCATGTAATTAAGTTTGCTATGGATTAGAACAAAAAAAAAATAAAAATTTAATGTAAAATATGTGCAATGAAAAAAATATCTATAGTTTAATACGCGTACAAGGAAGTCATATGGTGTCCACATCACATTTTTTATATTAATTATTTGAAGAAAATAAATTACTTCTAAAACAATGCATTATAAAGCTTTGTATACATCTTATACATAATCAGATATTATTGAACGAACTGTAGTTTATGACCGAGCAAGCGCAGCAAGCGAGGCTGATAAATTACACGAGTACTTGTTACATAAATGGCAATTATTTATTTTATATCGATGCATTAGTGAAGATTCAAATTAAAATCATATTACTGTTGCAATACATGAAACAAACTATTTTTAATATTTACATCTACTATACGAGTATGTACATAACTTTCATATTTTATAATATATTCTACATCATTTCTGGCCAAACAATCCATTGATGATTTTGGCCGAGCCGCAGTTTTTACACAACTGTACTACCAATTTTCATAGTCGAATGCTACATTATTTTAAGGCGTATAATTGACTAGCTTATAGCGTCCAAGTGTGATAAATACATGTAGCTGTATTTTATATTTTAACAAGTTACATATTGTCGACAAACGGATTCGAATTCGGATGACGTCACAGTATATTAAGAGTTGTGCATTAACACGCTCGGCCACTACGCCTTATTTGAATAGTATATTAAAATATAATAATATTAAAATTTAAGTCATATGAAATATATTATCAACAATTATTTTCATAAATATATTGTAAAATGAATGAGAAATTATGTGTCTAACCTTGTAGCTGTTTTGTAGTTTGCCAAATCTGCCCACGTGGTTCCTCAAAAATGTTCCAGTCTCATGTCACTATAAATTCACATCACACACAACACGCACTAACATTTTGCACTAAACTACACTAATATAGCACTAAAAACCATAAAGTTTACAATATTATCACTAAACAACGTTAGCAAAACGTATCAATTGAACAAAATTCATTCCCAGACTGACTAAATGGACGCTTGCCCAACGTAACAAGTTTAATCTTCGTTTTTAATAGCAGGTAAGGAATGATGCCATTCGATTATGCACCTTAATAACGTTCAATTTAGAATGTACTTGGTGTAAACGATATTAAACTTTAATATCATATAAATTAAATGTAGTTTTCGAATAAAATTCTATGTATTAATTACTATTTTGTACATATTTTAAAAGGCGAAATTTGTATTCACTATATTTACTCCTCGTATATGTACTTTTATGAACTGTATATAGCAAACGTATTTTAAATATTTAAAGTAATTTTTTCATATTATGATTTTATTTTATTATTTTTTAATTATTACGATGAATTATTAATTTAATTGGGTTTAAATTTGATCCCTGGACATTGTACTTTTTGAAGCAAGGTATAATTATTATTATAAATAATAGATATATGTTCCAGAAATAATAATAATAATATAAATTTCTAAACAGGAAATTTATATGCAAAATTTAATTTCATTTCTCAAAAATTTAATACATTTATGAATTTACTGAAGTATTATATTTGTAAATAAATTGATATCTTTTTATACGATTATAAGAAAAGTATGTTATTTTAGCAGTCATTTAATTAAATGGTTACAGTTGAGAGCATGCTCTACAATGGCACTGTGATTGTTATTCAAATTTGTTAGATGGTTTTTGTTTTGTTTCAATTGTAACCATAATTTAGATTTTTGTAATCTTGAATACTGTATCCGAGCCACACAAATACAAACGTTTATCTTTTGAAAGCTGTTATATATCAATTTGAATCCTCGAAAATAGATTCAGCGACCAGAAAAACCACCGAGTTACTAGCCTTTAACTTAAAACTCTATTTCAGTTGAATATTGTAATTTCATCCCCTTATACCCTTTTTAACCCTTTAAAAAAGTGCATATGATCTAAATGACCCCGAAAATAGATTTTGGCGATCTCAAAAACCCCTGGGTAACCAATGTTGAACGCGTCATATATTTTGGTATTATTTAATTTCAATTATGACGATTCTTGCTTTTATTACCTTTCAGGGGTGGTTTGTACCCCTAAAAAATAGGGGTACAATATTTTTTAGAGTTCTATTAGTGTGCCAAGTTTCATTTAAATAACAGTTGGATAATGTTACTTGTAAGTAATTTGATTCTGGATTATTAAAAATTATTTCAAATCTTTAAATCTGCCAAGGGGATTAATGATTATTCTTTAGTAATTGTATTTGTGGAAATAGTAATCAATGAGTCATACATCTCAATTTTTTATTACAACCATTTTTTTGTAAAATAATATAGATGGAAATTATATTCTTTGATCTATATTAATGTTATGTTAACAAATAGAATAAGTAAATATATCATCACGCCTTTTACCCATTACTGGGTGTGGCATTCTTCCTAAGCAGATCTCGGTAAGTGATATATTTTTTCACGTGAAGTGCGGATACCAGCCGTCAAATGTAAGGAGAGCCACAGTTGTAGATTTAAATAGGTGTAAATTGTTTGTCGGCTGTGGAGATCGAACCAGGGTTTTCAAGACCCCGATATCACTCAGCCATCTACCCCATGTTAACAATGCAAATAAATAATTTCCATGGAATGTTTCAATCCACTAAAGAGTATGTTTATCTTAAGCCGCTTTAGTTTCCGAACTAAAAATAGACTGTCTGTTGCATGAATTTGTATTCTTTCAAATCCATGTCTTCTTTATTATCCTGAAATTGATTGAAACTTTTCATGGTTTTAGGTAAAATTGCAGTAATTTAAAGGAAAGTTGAATAGAAGAAGGAAACGCGAGAACGAATAGCAGTACTGACAGTGAAAATTGTATCTGGACCGCACATAAGGCATTGCGGTGTGATAGCTTTCAGTTATAACTGAGAGCAGTCGTTGATTACTTTAGAGAATTAATTGGTGGAGCCGGTTGGGAAACGGTGCATCTGACATATATGCGGTTCACGCTGCCAGTGAGGTTGTTAGTAGGCATTACAGGTTCACTGAAACTCAATGGTGTTTTCGACGCACGGAAATATAAATTGTTTTGTTAATGTTCAAAACAAGTGAAAATAGTCACTGTGGTTTTACTTTTTTACTTCCTTGTACGAAGTAAAGGAAGTATTGTAATCGCGAAAATTTTCGGTTCTCAGATTTCAACGGAAATAGGTGTTTTGGCCCTCCCTGAATCCATTTTGACTAATTTTGTCATGCCGTCTGTACGTACGTATCTCGCATAACTCAAAAACGGTAAGCCGTAGAAAATTGAAACTTTATATTTAGGACTGTTATAACATCTAGTTGTGCACCTCCCTTTTTGGTCATTATACAACTACCGGAAGTGGTACTTTACTTGAAGCCTATAATAGATTTTCATGAAAAACTATATTCAAATATAATTTTAAACTTTCCAAATTTGGTATATAAGACTACTATATCAATGGAAATAACACGCGCACGCACCCAAATTATTATTTTTTAACGTTGCATTAGTTACGTTACAACACATCAATTACACCAATGTCATAAATATTTTAAATTTTTTCCTTCAATTTACTTGAATAAATCAATAATTGTTGTATTATTCGTTTTTTGACAGTTGTAGAAAAAATGTTGTTTGTATTTCGTTTGCTAAATTCTTGATTTTTGGCGCGTTCGAATGACTTTTTTGTCTTGATTTACCGGTCTCGACTAGAAGTAATATTCATACACGCAAAAAAAAAACACTCATTCATTATTTTAAACTTAATTTTTAGCTGAAGATTCGCAACTGCATATTAATTTTTAAAAACTTCGAAATTATTATATAAATATAAATATAAGTTTTTGTCATATGACATGACTGAAAGTATTAAAAATTTACAGAAAAAATAACAAGTTATTATTTATCGGCGGAATTTTATAATCATGTTTTAAATTTTAAATTAATTTAGAACAGCCCACTAAAATAACTGACAACTCAGTAACGAAGTTTTGTTGGGATGTTTACAAAAATGTTGAATTTCACGGGCTAAATTGTGCGCGTAATTGTGAACTTTGTTTGATAGTCGCATGAAAAGCTTATTTTCGGTAACATTATTTTAAATTAACCGACAATACCTTGCTGAGATTAGCGGCATTTGAATCCTCTCAAACTAAAAATATATGAACTGTGGCTCGATGAGTCCGGACTCTGTACTGTAAAATAAATTGGTCTCATATTTTATGGATTCTACTTCAGAGTTTATTTAAAAAATAAGCGTGTTTCATAATTCTACAATTTGCGAACAGAAAAATCAAGAGCAAAATTTCAGTCTGAAAGAATTGAGATTAGGATCAGATGAATAAATAAATCAAAATGAAACGAACACAGTTCCATCACATATTAAACTGATTCATAAATTCAGTCGCCTGAAGCTTTTGAGAATAGCCAATTATCCACAGCTTTCACAACGTACATCAGACAACCGAAAAATTAACCAAAGATCAAAGAATCTGAATGGCGAGCGTATTCATAGGAGCGTTCATCGAACAAACGGTTCCGTTTCTCCGGAATCCAAACCGGAGTTGTGCATCCGGGCCCGCGGCCGCAAGTCCCCGGACTCAGCTTCACGGAACAGTGTTAACATGGCCGCAACACGATATTACTGGCCTCTGTGGGCGTTGTTATGATTTACAAGGCGCGCCGCGCTATCTTGGGAGGTGTTGGCTTCCGCGTTCGTTTTAATTGAGAGACAGGACCGCGAGGTATCGGCTTGCACTAGTTAGAATGGGTGCTCTTTTATCCGCAGCTAACGAGCACGATCACAGTCTAACTGCAGGACTGTGATGTGCTCGTATTTTTCATGGAGATAACCCAGTTCCTCGTTAGTGAGCAGTCATAGTTTTATGTGTTATTATTTTTTATCTTTGTTTTGTTTACTATGTTTTCGGATTTTATTGCACTCCAACTGTAAGCGGACTAGCATTAATGAGCAACGGATTTTTATTCTAGACCTATTTAAAAAAATATATAAATTGATGTTTACGAAAGAGCTAGGATTTTACCATAAATCAGCACAAATATATATTAACAATTTTATTAGGGTTTTTTTTAAGTAAATATTTGATAGTTGATCAAATTTAATTTTATTATACAACTTTGAACATCACCGGAATTTGATCCGGAGATTTTTTCAATCGGAATATCTGACTATTTCTTTCTATAATAAAAATTTAATCATTTATTTTTTATTAGTAATTATAAATATCGCTGTATTAATATACAGAGTGTAACAGCGAAACCAACCACCGCCTATATTTTATTTATTATTATAGTTACAAAAAAATATTATAAAGCAAAGTTGTAGAACACCAAGAGGGACATCTGGTTAAAGAATAAAATAATTTTTGAAACCAGTGGTTCTCAAGCTACAACACAAAGTTATATTTTTTCAAACGGGATTATATATATTTTTTAGGCCTATTCGATAGAGTATTTTTTTCTAAATTCAATCATGTAATCATTTTATATCCTTACATAACAAAAATATTGAGAAAATTCAATTTAAAGTTACGATAAATTTTATTTAACATGACACAAATCAGTAGGTCTTGATCAATAACAAATCAATAAACATAATGATTATAAACCAAAAACATTTAATTATCTAATACAATACTCATAATTTATCTTCTCAATAACAACAACAATCGCAACTAGTTATTATAAATAACAATGAACTTATTTTGCTTTGTTATTGATCATAGCCTACTGTTTTGTGTCATGTTAAATAAAATTTATCGAAATTTTAAATTGAATTTTCTCAATATTTTTGTTATACAAGGATATAAAATGTTTACATGGTTGAATTCAGAAAAAAATAGTCTATCGAATAGGCCTAAAAAATATGTATAATCCTGTTTGAAAAAATATAACTTTATGTTGTAGCTTGAGAACCACTGGTTTAAAAAATTATTTTATTCTTTAACCAGATGTCCCCCGTGGTCTTCTACAACTTTTCTTTATAATATTTTTTTGTAACTATAATAATAAAGAAAATATAGGCGGTGGTTGGTTTCGCTGTTACACCCCGTATATCGATATATTGAATTTTCAGAAAAGTACTTATTTATATACTGATCTTTAGCAATTGTAGTAAGTCTATTAATTATATTTATTAAATATATCATTACGCCTTTTACCCATTACTGCGTGTAGCACTCTGCCAAAGCAGATCTCGGTAAGTGATATATTTCTTCACTTGAAGTGCGGTTATCAGGCGTCAAATCACGGCCCCCAAAGATATTAGTGGAGGAGGAGCCACAGGGATAGATTTAATTTGGTGTCGGCTGTGGGGATCGAACCAGGGTTTCCAAGATTCACATACCGACTCGATACCACTGAGCCACCTACCCTATATTTATTAAAATACATTAAAAATAAGAATTAAATGAAAACAAACTGTCAAACTCAATTAATACAATACAAATATTTGATTTATTTCTCATGGCACACTGTGAAATAAAATAAATATATCATGGCAGTAGACCGTAGCAGATCTCGGTAAGTGATATATTTCTTCACGTGCAGTGCGGTTACCAGGAATCAAATCACAGCCCCTAAAGATGTTAGTAGAAGGTGAGCCACAGGGGTAGTTTTAACTTAGTGAAAATTATTTGTCTGCTGTGGCCATCGAACCCACAGACTGACTCGTTACCACAAATGATTTTTAATTTATTTTATGACAGGATCGTATTATATCAATAAATTTAGGCTCATTTAATGTAGTCTTTAATTCAAAACATCTGTTGTATCTACACTGTTTTAAAAAAACTTAATAGAGCAAAATCTACCGCCAAATGAATTTTTTAGCATTGTATTCCCTGTATACCGCGAAAAAAAATAGACATTGGGTATATTGTATGTTATGTCATTGAAATCGTAATATTGCATCGGTATGTAAATGAAGAAAGAATATTAATCACCTATTCATTAAAATATAGTTAGGTACACGTGTAATTAAAAGTAGATATAATACAGCTCAACAGAAAACGAATTTAATTCCCATCTGAAATTCGTACATTTCCGATTCAAAGAAGTATTAAATGAGGTTTTTTCAGTCGTATAAAAACGACCACTTTTCCGTTCTTTCGCTCGGCTTCTAATTGTGCGTATTGAGTGTGCATCTGCTTAACGGAATAAATGCTCTTATTTATAATCACTTTTCTTCCGAGTTTAATGCTTAATGTCCGTGCCATTAAACTTGAAATAGACATTAAAAATTCACGGAAAATATAACTAAAACAATTGCTTTTTAATGTTAAAACAAAAATATAAGAATAGAAATCCATTTGCGATTTAAAAAAAAAACTAAGAGAAGATACTAAATAGAATAAAGTAAATCTTTTGTAACTGATTTTAGCAGTTCGTTCAAAGACAAATTTTAATAGAACGTAATTTTAAACCTAGATAAATATAATAACATTTAATAAGTAGAAAAAAAACGATCGGGACTCATATTTAATCATTCAAATGGGTCTTTTTAGAGAAGTTACCGAAATATATGTGAATATAAAAATTATATCAATAAAATTATTATGGCAGAATTTGTTATATATATATATATATATATATATATATATATATATATATATATATATATAATTCAATTAATTTACAATCTGTCGCATTTGGATAATAAGTAAAGCTTATAACATTAATTAAGAGAAGAGAGGGATTATGTCCATTGACATTTATTCAATTATTTATATATGAAGGAGAGAAAAAAGTGAGACATTTCTCCCGAAGGTGCCATTTCACTTTAGAAAATAATAACTCTTTCTTCAGAAGGTATACATATAATTTTTTTTCACTACCTTATTAGAAAATGAAACTTCCAGGTATAAATTTGAAGTTTAGATATGATACATTTTATTCGTGACAGGTATCATCTGGATGACACTAATATCAAATCACATCACTGTTTTTCTGTTGCCACGATGTGACTTTACTTTCTTGAAAGAGTAATTTGTTCTCTCAATTACAGAACATTTAATTTTCTGACATGATCGTGAAAATAATATATTATACACAAAGTGAAAGAAATGCATGAGTTTTTTCTAGAGATATAAAATTGTGGCACAATCCAAAAGATGATTTAAACTAAAGTTTTTGTTGTTACTCCTTAATTTTTAAAATATTAGTAGTTTTCGACAAAAAATTATGATTACATGATACTCGTAACTTTGTTACTTACTAATAAAATATAAAACTAAACACTTGTCTAAGTCTCAGTTCTTCGTCACACAGCTCCTTCATGTGAACTTTGTTCTAGGTAAAGGAGTGGGTTATACCATACTGATGAGTTCTAATAAGAGCGAAACGCGTCTATGGTTACTAACTGTGCTGGCCAGCCTCTGACGATGACCTCATAAGTTGACTTGGAGGCTGAATTTTATGAGACTTAGACAAGTGTTTAGTTTTATATTTTATTATTAAACCTAGTTTCTGCAAGTGAGCATTCAAACACAATTAATTTTGTCTTTGTTGTTTTTTATTTAAATTACTTTATTACTTGTTTACTTGTTATTTGTTACTACAAGTAAGTAATTTTTTAATAGTTTTATTTTTATTATTTATATTTTTTTCCGGACGAAGGAGCACGTTCATTGTAAGAATTAAAACATCGAATTTAAAGAAAATTGTAGAATTAAAACAAAAAATAGTTCTAATAATATAAAGAAAACTGGCATCTGAACAAATTTTAGTATCAGTTCGATGTGTATGTAATTGAATCAAATGTAAAATATGTTTATGATATGTAATTAAAGAAGAAATTTCATTTGATGTTTATCCAATCCAAGGTCAAATACGTCTTATACCTCCTCACGCTGTAATCTCTCTTCAAATAGACTTTAGTAATTTTAGTTTGATTGATTCGTGCTAGAATTCCGATAGCATTTCTATTATAATTGAGTTTGCAATATTCTGTAACATTGCAAACAATTCTGACTGATGGCGTATGTATTGCCAGCGCTAAAGTGTAATCCAAAATGTAGGAGAGATCTGGTTTGACAATATAACGTTATTCTATCTGTACTGATTACTGTACTACGCATATCGGTGTAATTAATTTTAATGGGTACGCAGTTGTACCTCTGTGAGATGAAATTTCATACGAGCAAAAAATAAAAATGCCGGTAATTTATAAACAGGATTCGATAATTAGTTGAAAACTGTATTTTTTTTCGAAATCCATAATGAATGAAAATCATGTAGAATATAAATGCCATATAATATTTATGTATACGATAGTTAGAACTTTTTTTAAAACTTGTAAATATATAAAATATTTATAAAAACTGAATTTGAATATCACTTATTACTGGGTAATTATGGGGTAGGTGGCTAAGTGGTATCTAATCGGCCTGTGGATCTTGAGAACCCTGGTTCGATTCCAACAGGCGACAAACAATTTTCACCACATGAAATCTACTTCTGTGACTTTCCCTCCACTAATATCTTTGGAGGCCGTGATATGACGGCTGGTAACCGCATTTCACGCGAAGAAATATATCACTTACCGAGATCCGGTCAATTGACAAAAAATATTTGACAGCCAAATAAAACGGTCAAATAATCTAAATGACATCTGTCTTACTTACTATTATTACATTAATATATCTAGTTTGGTATTCTGGATTCTGGAGAATTTGCTTACTTTACTTTACAAATAAAATAAATACATATTATTTAATTTCATTACGTCTTTTACTTTATTTTCCCCTTTATTTTGAATTTGATGTGGTTTTGTTTATTAGTTGTTGGTTTTACATTTTCAGTAATATTGGATGTAGTAAACAGTACTATATAAATAAATTACAATTTTAATTGTGATTTTTATTAAATGTTTCTTGACCGAAAAATATTTGACTGGTCAAATGCACAACCCTATGGAGGGGAAGCCACAGGAGTTTTTTTTTTATTGTGAAAATTGTTTGTCGGCTGTAGGAATCGAAACTGGGTTCTCAAATCCATAGTTCGTCTCCTACCCCATTAAAAATAATTAATTAATATTTGTTAGGAATATTGAAACTTCAATATAATTCGTCGGCTCGTGCAATGATCACTACAATAGAAAATTTTAAAACATTGTTGATAATGTATTAATTTAATTATGTTATTTTTGTTTGATATGACCGAAGCCTCAGGCTGAAACGTCGCCATTTTTGAAGCATTGGTAATAAAGTTATTAATTCAACGAATTTTATTGAAGTTTCAATATTTTTATTAAATAAAATATTAAATATGTTCATTTATTTCTCGCTAATAAACTGAATCTGAATATCACTTATTACTGGGTAATTATGGGGTAGGTGGCTAAGTGGTATCGAATCGGCCTGTGGATCTTGAGAACCCTGGTTCGATTCCAACAGGCGACAAACAATTTTCACCAAATGAAATTTACTTCTGTGACTTCCCTTCCACTAACATCTTTGGAGGCCGTGATATGACGGCTGGTAACTGCATTTCACGCGAAGAAATATATCACTTACCGAGATCCGCTACGGGGTAATGCCACACCCAGTGATGGGTAAAAGGCGTGATGATATATTTATTTATATTTATTTATTTCTTTCTCGCTGTCATAAAAATCGCTTCAAATAACAGATTGAAAGAGTGAAACATTTTATGACTTTTATTATATAATACAATATCCGTAAAATAATTTTGATAATGATATGCAACATGTTTGATAATGTTATTGTCAAATCCTTATGATATTTGTATGTAACTTGGTGACTCAAGTGTCATTAAGATAAAGAGTAATGAAATAAGATAACGCAAAATGTGAATGATGTATTGATGAAGATAATACAAGTGATGAGTTAGTGGAAAATTAACAATGAGATAAGAAATGGTTGCATTAGGGTTTCCTTCATTAGGATGGGCCCTTGTAGGGCGAATTACGTTAGTGTGAGCCAGGCATTTTAGGATAAAGATGAAAGGGATAGGCAGCGGAAGGAGCAGAATGAGCTTATGTAAGGATACTAGGATCTAGTTTGCATTAAACGAAATTGCACCATATGCACAGAACACCAATTTAGTTTCTCTCAAGTCAAATCCTTTGACAATCCATTAATTATATTAATTTTAAATGAATTTAGGAAGAGGACCGTTACTAAGTGGTCTTCATTTTACGCCAATTTATCATGTCATTATTGTAAAAGAAATTTAATTTGAGATAAATTTAACATAATTTCAATCTTTGTTTAAACGAAAAAATCTGATGTGGACATCACATGACTTCCTTGTACGAGTATTAAACTATAGATATTTTTTTAATTATATCTGACATTAAATTTTTAATTTTTTTCTTATTTTTTGTTCTAATCCATAGAAAACTTAAAAAAACACAAAAAATCTATAATTTTTAAATTTACATATCTCGCTTATACAAAAAACTAATTAAATAATTCTTAATGTGCTAGATGCAGAATTTAATTCTCTAAGATTTTTATTTGCAGCATTTATTTCTAAAATTAAAATAATACCATTTTTTTTAAGGAAAACTGTTAGCAGCTTCATGTAATGTATCACTTCTGGTTAGTTCCTTTTAACCAAAATCTATTATGTTATTTGCATTGATATAGTAGTCTTATATACCAAATTTGAAAAGGTTTAGATTATATTTGAATATAGTTTTTCATGAAAATCTATTATAGGCTTCAAGCAAAGTACCACTTCCGGTAGTTGTATAATGACCAAAAAGGGAGGTGCACAACTAAATCTTATAACAGTCCTAAATATAAAGTTTCAATTTTCTACGGCTTACCGTTTTTGAGTTATGCGAGATACATACGTACATACGTACAGACGGCACGACGAAATTAGTCAAAATGGATTCAGGGAGGGCCAAAATACCTATTTCCGTTGCAATCTGAGAACCGAAAATTTTCGCGATTACAATACTTCCTTTACTTCGTACAAGGAAGTAAAAATGAGTTAGTGTTGCCTTTTGTTAAGCTTAATAGAAACAGAGAAAATTATAATTACCTGCCATTAAAATTATATAATAAACTACCTCTCACATTTAAAACGCTAAATTATGAAAAATTCAAATATACTGTTAAAGAACTCTTGTTAAGTAACGCATATTATCGCTATAATAATTATTTAACTGATGCTTTGTGAATTTTGATATTTTTGTTATTTTTAATATGCTCTATACTAATTTTGTGTATTATTATGTATTTGGGCTTGTATTTTTATGTACTGTTTTGGCCAATATAAATGAAATAAAAAATAATAATGTATGACTAAATCCCCGAATAAATGAGTCATTGACTAAATGTAAAATATAGCACAGAAATTATACTTAAAATTATGATTTATTTTATTTGTTGCTTTGTAGATGAATCAACTTGTTCAGAAATAAAGTAATACGACATTAAATATAAACTTTCCAAATAAACAAATTTGATATTTCACCGCTGATACAAACTTGGTAAAATGTTGTTGAAGATGTCTTTACTTGGAATAAATACGACGTAGGACATTTTAGTCCTTGAATGTTCTTCGGAGAATTTTTTATTTTATTTTATTTATTAAACCAGATGAACTTACGAACTAACTGAAGACTGTTCTGCGGCGAATGGAATTCAAACAAAAGTTAGTCGAGACGGCGAGACAACAAACTTTCTTTAAAGAATTTCAAATTAAACAAATTTATTACTTTAACATTATCTTGCTTATTTATTTGTTCAAATATAATTACGTAGAATACATAATAAATGCCATGTTTAGTTTAAACATATTCTTACTTAATTGATTAAAATTATTATGGAGTAGGTGACTCAGTGGTATCGAGTCGGTTTGTAGATTTGAAAACGAAAACGATCCGCAAGCGAGTTTTCTAAAGGACAAGTGCGATAAAAGTCCTATAAAATGTGTTATTTATACAATTTTGTCTATTTTGCGTCTTTTAAACCGAGTCAATGTAGGGCAATTGTATATGAAATGTTGTGGTTGGTAACTATTATTGACACACCCAGTAATGAGTAAAAGGCGCTATGATTTTATTTATGTTACATTATTCACATTACAATAATTGCACTGCACTTATAAAAATTATAAATTTGATAAATGTTATTTTTGTTTCCTTGAAAATTTTCTTTACTGCAGGGATTGAATAGAAAAAAGAAAAATTATAATTGGATGACAGTCGTATTCATAAGTGCATGTTATATTCTTATATTAAATCGATGTTTTGGTCAATCATTTAGCCATCTTTTGGAAAATTCAATAAAATAATTACATAGTTAGCAGAAATCGTTTAAGATTGGAAAAATAACGAAATAATTTTTTTTTCAAAAATATATACAATATAAATAAATATATCATCACGCCCTTTACCCATTATTGGGTGTGGCAATCTGCTGAAGCAGATCTCGGTAAGTGATATATTTCATCACGTGAAGTTTGGTTACCAGCCATCAAATAATGGCCCTCAAATATATTAGTGGAAGGGGAGCAATAAAGGTAGATTTAAATTGGTGTTTGTTGGCTGTGGAGATCGAACCAGGGTTTTCAAGATCATTTAAATTAAGCTAGTATTTTTAATATGACTAGTTCTTAAATTAATTCGCAGTGTAGGTACATAAGTCTTTATAAAATAAAATTAAAGAAGAATACAATAACAAAGAATCATGACATAAAAATATTTACATTATTAAAGTAGAAACACGTTTTGATGACGTCGAGATTATAAACTTTATAGTATCAGTTTTACGGCAAACCAAAAAAAACATAGGTGAGCACTTTTTCGAATTCGGCATTCATAAACGCCTTTAGGGTAATAAAATAATTTTTATTATTTTTAATATCGCGAAGAAACTTTGTCCTTATCTCCAGAGAGTCCGAAATAATAAAAAGCTCTTATAAAGCTTGGGTTTAGTGTCTAGTAGCTGCGGTTCAGAAGCTCAGTTTTGCAACTTGATGTCTCAAGTTTGTACCCCGTGGGGCACTGTTACGCAATAGGAAGATGAGCCACCAACGTCGCTGCCCCACTCGAAAACAAACCTCGCGTCTCGGCTTTGTCAACGTGGAATGGAGCTATTATATGCCGCGGTTTGCATTTGATCTCATTACCGGAATATAATAATCATTTCACTTAATTTATAAAACTCATTTAAACATTTCTTCGGATTATTATTATTATTCGCGCCATCAAATACTATATCAATATTAATTGTAAATGGCTCATACATTTATCATCTGTGGCGCTACAGCCCCAAATCGGGCCTGGACCTACCGGACACACCGAGCCGCAGTTTTTACACTGCCGTACTGCCGGTTTTCGTAGTCAAATGCTATATTATTTAAGACGTATAAGTGACTAGCTTATAGCGCCCGAGTGTGATTAATACATGTAGCTGTATTTTATATTTTACGACAAATCACACATTGTCGACAGGCAGATTCGAACTGATGAACCTTGGTTCGGGTGACGTAATGGTGTGTTAAGAGATGTGCCTTAACACAGTCGGCCACCGCGCCTGTAAACGGGGTGTTATGGAAAATAATAGTCTTACTAGTACGTAATTATGAATTCAAAATATCATATACATATTGTATTATGCCTCCACAGCCGACAAACATTTATTTATATAGAAAAATGATTCTTTTTATAAATTTCACTTTCTGTTGTTTTTTAATTTTCAGTTATTTTTTGTCCAGGAACAAGCAAAATTAAATATAAAAATTTGTAAATAAATAAAATTGAACAATCAAGTGGTCTATATTTTACAAAGACATAACTTAGATAAGTTATGTAATTTTATTTTATAGTATGATATGTTGTGTTACTCTAAATCCAACATAAGTTTGAGTATAAAATAAATAAAAATAAATATATAATCACGCCTTTTACCCATTACTGGGTGTGACACTCTGCCTAAGCAGATCTCGGTAAGTGATATATCTTGTCGCGTGAAGTGCGGTTACCGGCCGTCAAAACACGGCCCTCAAAGATATTAGTGGAGAGGGAGCCACAGGTTTAGATTTTTAAATTGGTGAAAATTGTTTGTCGGCTGTGGGGATCGAACCAGAGTTCTCAAGATCCACAGGCCGACTCGATACCACTGAGCCATCTACCCCATTGAGTTTGAGTATGAAGAGCGTAATTTTAGTGAGCTTAATATTTAGTAAGTAGTCTTGTATATATATATATATATATATATATATATATATATATATATATATATATATATATATATATATATATATATATATATATATATATATATATATATATATATCTAGTGACATTTAATTGTTTAGTTAGTTACTAGTTCAATAAGGTGCTATGTAAATTAAAAGAAAAGAACAGAGTTGCTGCTGTTTATGAAAAAGAAAGGAGTTTAGAGTGAAAAAGATAAATAAAACTTTATTAAAAACCTATAAACTTTCTCAATTTTTACAAGAAATAAATAGATATAAATTCTGACAACTATCATGAAACCTATTGTCTTCATTTCCCTAGTATAATTTTTCCATACCAAAAATTATTAAATATATGAGTCGTCTAGTTTCAAAACCGGCCAAGTCAATCTTAAATAATTTTGTAAAAACGACGAAAGTTTAATTACAGTTATCTGATAAAAGTTATTAATCAAAATGTAACAAATAGATTTATGTTTACTTTCTATTGAGATTATTATTTTTTATAAAGTTGGTAAATGACTTGGCCGTTGTGTGATTGGTGAAAAAAAAATCACATTTTTTCCTATACATTTTACACGTTATTTAGCCGGTTTTGAAACTCATCAAATTATTTTTCAAATGAATGCCTTTATAAGATTACAAAATTTAAAAAAATTATAAAATTACATTTTCGTGACTTGGCCGGTTTTGAAACTAGACGACTCATATGTTTAGTTAATTATTTTTAATAACTTTATTAATATCAAGTGAAGAAAGTTTAATGGAAGTAATACAATGATTTAGTATAATTTTGTAATGTTGGTAAAACAGTATTTACTTCCATATAGAAGTTGTAGATGATTACTTTAGTGTTTGAAACTTAAGTTTATTTACTTTCTCAAAATACAAATAACGATCTTGTAGTCAAATATGAAAGTATCAAGGACAGTGATTATAATTTATTAGATTTTGAGTGTTTCGCGTCAGTGGATTATTGATGTTCTGTTCTGAAGTTCCTCTTATGGCTCCATAGAGGTCCGTAACATTAAAAGAAAATTACTCGTTTGACAAATGACTACGAATGACGTGCATTCTTCAGCTTTGAATTGCCTGGGAGCTCCGTAAAATCGTATACATGCTCACGTTAGGCAGTTGAAGCAGTTGACGTTCACGTGGACCTATTGTACTGTTTCACAATAACACCGGTTTTAACATGACAACTAAACTTTTTGAGTTTAAAGGGTTTTTATGATGGGAGAGACTCTAAATGCCATTCAACCCTTAGGCACGTGCTTATTCATGAATATATTAGTAAATATAGCGCTTTCAAACCTTTATTTAAATTAATTTTTAATCTTTTATTTCCATTTGTTGATGTAAAATAAATATATCATCATGCCATTTACCCATCCATAGGTGTGGCACTCTGCCGTAGCAGATCTCGGTAAGTAATATTAGTTGCCAACCGTCAAATCAGGGTCCCCAAAGATGTTAGTGGAGTGGCATTCACAGATGTATTTCAGATGGTAAAAATTGTTTGTCGGTTGTGGAAATCGAACCTGAGTTCTCTCTCCATGAAAAATAAAAAAAGGTTTTTAATATTTTATACATGCTTTAAACGGTTATAAACAAACATTTAAAACTTTAAAAAAAACATGTTTTATAATGGAAAACAAAATGAAAATAATTTTGAAAAGCATCGATTTAAATTATGCGTTTACACATGAATTGGACAAACTGTACACTGTCAGTGAATCACGATCAGCTGCCGGTCGGATTTTGAATTTGATGTTGGATTTGATTTCGGATCAGATCTTGAATTGAGTCAAATCAAGTCAGATCGTATTTTGAACCGAGTTAGATCAAATATGAAAATTTTCGCTAATGCCGAACTCTAATAGCAACAATTAAAACATACTTCAGAATAAAGAAGAAAGGGTTATTTATCCAAATATGACCATGCAACAATATAAGTCAGCAGCAATAATTAGTTCGCGATTTTCATTATTTTATTGTAATATTTCTATATTCCAATTTTCTTGTAAAATTCCTAGATCTAAGGAAAACATTATTAACTAGGCAACACTGATTAAGAGTTTAAATGCAATAATTAAAGTTGTTTTGTTATATTGTTATCAACGTAAAAATTCTAAATTTTATTTACTCGTTTCATGGTTAAAGAATGTCTTTAAACATTATTTAAAAATTAATAATAGGTAATTACAAATTACATTTATTTTAAATATTTCATTTGAAAACCAAATAAATATTATTTCCATTTCTTAGCAGAGATCCTATGTATATGCGTAGGGAGTTGAAAAAATAAGTACTGTATGACTAATCATAGATTGGCGTAATTATTAAGTCATTTGATGTGTCCTTTGTAGTTTTGTATCTGTTCGAAATATGAAAAAAAGCAACTGCCACAAAGAAACTACCAAAAACGAAACAACCCCCTAGCTAACAACCCAAAGCACAGAGCATCGGCCTTGTGAAACAAACAATCTATTTTAGTTATCCCCCATTTCAGTGGGATGTTACAACCATTTTATCAATCCGTGGATGTTGTATTTCAATCGGCTCAGCCACACCTCTCCAGAGGGTATCAGTTATTAATGTCCAGAGACCTGCAGGTCCCGTATCAGGCTCACTCGCTCGCTGGAAACGGAAACTGATAGAAAGGGATAGAAATACCCTCACGCGATTGCTGAGCCATTTATTCCTCGACTCACGCCCGCAAACACGTGTTTTCAGAGGGAATATGGCAGATATCATTTCAAAGCTCTTTTCTATCTATCCGCGCAGTTGATTAACTGTTGCTTAGGGGTGTTGTTCAGTTAGGTGCTTTTAATTACTTATCGATTTTGTATTTCCTGCTGGAAGATACAAGACGAAAATGTTTTATTAATTAGATAAACATGAAATATGAATTATTCATATTGATTTCAATAAGTTTAATACATATTTTACAAATTCTAATTTATGGAAGAATCTTAACGAAGAAAAGTTTAAGTTTTTCAGGTTAAGATTCAAGAATATATTTCCCAAAATGTTGTTATTTCAAAATTCTTCTGGCCAATTTTACTGCCAAAAGTTAAATGTAAAACTTGTTTCAAATAAATAAAGGCAAATCATTGGTCAGAGCTAATTTACAGGCGAGTTTTTGTATTGACAATCTAATTTTAAAAGACGGCATAACATTGTCAGTAGTTATTTTTGTATTAAGTCGCGAAATGAGTATTTTTTGTTGTTGTGCGTGTGAATGCCACTTCTAGTCCAGACAAAAAAGTCATTCGAACAAACAAGAATTTCGCCCATAAAAACAAACAACATTTTTTCTACAAATGTCAATACATAATAATACAATACTTATTGATTTATTCAAGTAAATAGAATAAAAAAATAATGATTTTGATACTTTTGATGTGTTATAGTCACTGGAATGTAATAAAAAGATATATTTGGGAGTGTATAAAACAATGCGCCATAACGCGTTGTCATGGTAATGTAAATAATTCGTGAACTGATATTAATAACAAAAAAATAATAAATAAACATGTTTTTACAGTTGTGTAATAGCTATTAACATACCTAAGGAATGTAGGAGGATCATTACAGCCACAGATGTCAGTTTGAAATCCGTGCTCGTAGAGCGAGGATTTTAAGACATCTAAGACATGTTATGATTCAGAATATCCTTGGTTCGTTCAACAGTTTACCGGTTTCAGAATATAAACACGTTAATATCATTATCAAATATTATTTTTTTAAATTATTTGATGAATAATGACATTATCATTATTTTAGAAGGTGTTTAAATAAGTCTGTGGTCTGTATGTTTTATTTAACGCCATGGTTACAATTGTTTGGTATCATATTTATAAATACATTTTTTATTTAAACGTCATAACGTGGTCATCTCTAATTTGAAAGACTGTACAATTAATATATATTATGATAAGCAGGAGAAGTAATCTTTGTATTATTATTGTTTTGAGTTCCGTTTGTATTAATAGTGTTATACTAGCGATCAGGTCGGCTTCGCCGACCCTCAGCTAGGCTCCGCAGCCCTTGAAGAAAATTATTTTTTAAACTTGTTACTTTATATACCATATAGTCGAATATTAATATTGTAAAAAAATTACAGTTTACAAATTTATCGAAAATGATTTGCTATCAACTCGTTGCTGATTTATTTTTACATTATCTCTCAGATCTATCATTAGAACTGAAATAAGTACAGTTTCAATAACATTTATGTCAAAACAATTGACAATCAGTCGATTACAACTTTTGGCTTCTAGGTATATCTCCTCATAACTTCAAATTTGATACCAAACACGATATGTTTCTAACAACTTTAGAAATAAACAATTGACAATCTGTTAACCTATTTTTTTTAATATTTCTGTTCGACAGCTCTCTTTAAACCTTTTAGTTTGATACCAAACTCGATAGATTTTTAAAGACTTTTAGGAAAAACAATTGACAATCAGTCGATTATAATTTGTAATTATTCTGCTCGAAATCTCTTTTCAAAACATTTAATTTGATACCAAACACGATAGATTTCTAATGACTTATGAAAAACAATTGACAATCAGTTGATTACAATTTTTAATAATTCTGTTTAAAGTCCTCTTCAAACCATTTAGTTTGATACCAAACACGATACATTTCTAGTGACTTTAAGAAAAAACAATAGACAATCACTCGAATATATTGATAATAGTTAATTACTAATTTTAATTCTAACGACTATCAAGTCTGTTAAAATATTTCATTGTGAAACTTGATTTTATTGAGAAAATACGCAGCCAATACTTGGCACTGTCAAGTCAAACAAAATATTTTTGAAATAAACATTTAAAAAATCTGTAATTATCATAAAAACGTCCCCTCATTCCTATAATATGCCTAAAATATCTCAAAAGTAGTCTAAAAAATTTTCTATCCAAGTAATTTATAATTAAAAATGCGATATGTCCACTGAGAAATGTCAAATCGACGATAGATGTTCTTCTTAAAAAATCCAAAGCTACCTCGCTCTAAGTTGATTTTGCGCCAAAAACGCATGTTTTTTCAAAATATCTCGCACATCATGTGTACAAAAAATTTAAAACTATCAAAAGGCACTCCCCACGATTGACCTCTATCAAATAAAAATTGTTTCAAATTTTTCGGATAATCCGTCTAGGCTGTAGAAATGGGCAACTGACCGTGATGAATCTATATATATATAGTTATATATAAATATACCATTTTTCTCTTTTAGTATATGGACTAGCGATCAGGTCGGCTTTGCCGACCTTCAGCTAGGCTCCGCAGCCCTTGAAGAAAAGTATTTTTTAAACTTCTTACTTTATACACTACCTGGTCGAGTTGATATTGTAAAAATTTACATTTGATACATTTTTATAAAATGATTTGCTTTCAACTCGTTTTGATTCATTTTTCATGTTCTCTTCGACCTTTCATGAAAACTGAAATAAGTATACTCTCTATAATTTTTAGGTCAAAACAATTGACAATCAATAGATTACAATTTTTGGCTTCTATATCTCCTCATAACTTCCAATTTGATACCAAACACGATATGTTTCTAACGACTTTAGAAATAAACAATTGACAATCAGTTGACCTAATGTTTTTTATGTCTGTCTTTAATATGTCTGTTCGAAAGCTCTCTTTAAACCTTTTAGTTTGATACCAAACTCGATTTTTAAAGACTTTTAAGAAAAACAATTGACAATCAGTCGATTATAATTAGTAATTATTCTGCTCGAAATCTCTTTTCAAAATATTTTATTTGATACCAAACACGATAGGTTTCTAATGACTTTTATGAAAAACAATTGACAATCAGTTGATTGCAATTTTAATAATTCTGTTTAAAAACTCTCTTCAAATCCTTTAGTTTGATACCAAACACGATGCATTTCTAAACAGTATTAGAAAAAACAATTGACAATCATTCGATTATAATTTTTTATTGTTCTGCTCGAAATCTCTCTTTAAAACATTTAATTTGATACCAAACATGATATGTTCCTAATTACTTTTTGAAAAGAAAAACAATTGACAATCAGTGAATCACAATTTTTAATAATTCTGTTTAAAGCCCTCTTCAAACCATTTAGTTTGATACCAAACACGAAACATTCCTATTGGCTTTCAGAAAAAACAATAGACAATCACTCTAATATATTGATAATAGTTGATTAATAATTTTAATTCTAACGACTATCAAGTCTGTTAAAATATTTCATTATGAAACTTGATTTTATTGAGAAAATACGCAGCCAAGCTGATAGTGTAAAACCTCGTTCTGTCAATACTTGGCAACTTCATGGTGCACTGTCAACTCAAAAAAATAATTTTTAAATAAACATTTAAAAAATCTGTAATTATAATAAAAACGTCCCCTCATTCCTATAATATGCGTAAAATATATCAAAAGTAGTCTAAAAAATTTTCTATTGAAGTAATTTATAATTAAAAATACGACATGGCCACTGAGAAATGTCAAATCGACGATAGATGTTCTTCTTAAAAAATCCAAAGCTACCTTGCTCTAAGTTGATTTTGCGCCAAAAACGCATGTTTTTCCAAAATATCTCGCACATCATGTGTACGAAAAATTTGAAACTATCAAAAGGCACTCCCCAGAATTGCCCTCTATCAAATAAAAATTGTTTCAAATTTTTCGGATAATCCGTCTAGGCAGTAGAAATGGGCAACTGACCGTGACGAATCTATATATATATATAAATATACCTTTTTTCTCTTTTAGTATATGGACTAGCGATCAGGTCGGCTTCGCCGACCCTCAGCTAGGCTCCGCAGCCCTTGAAGAAAATTATTTTTTGAACTTGTTAAAAAATTACAAATTAAAAATTTTTTCGATAATGGTTTGCTATCAACTCGTTGCTGATTTATTTTCACATTTTCTCTCAGTTCTTTCATTAGAATTGAAATAAGTACAGTTTCAATAACTTTTAGGTCAAAACAATTGACAATCAGTCGATTACAATTTTTGGCTTCTATATCGCCTCATAACTTCTACTAATCTGCTCTGCTAAAATTGATCAAATGTTTGCAGTAAAACCTGATGTATCGTACCAATAACTTCGAATAAAATGTGAAAAAAACATCAATAATCACATGGCTGATCTAGTACAGAACGCATTTTTATGATAAAAAGTATTACCGTAAAGTAACAGAGATAAACTGTGAAAAAAAAACACCCCTAACCATGCCTAACCTAGTACAGGCCGCTTTTTTATGCTAAAAAGTATTAAACGTAAAGTAAAAGAGATAAACTGTGAAAAAAAACACACCCCTAACCATGCCTAACCTAGTACAGACCGCATTTTTATGCTAAAAAGTATTAAACGTAGAGTAAAAGAGATAAACTGTGAAAAAAAAAACACCCCTAACCATGCCTAACCTAGTACAGACCGCATTTTTATGCTAAAAAGTATTAAACGTAAAGTAAAAGAGATAAACTGTGAAAAAAAAACACCCCTAACCATGCCTAACCTAGTACAGACCGCATTTTTATGCAAAAAATTATTAAACGTAAAGTAAAAGAGATAAACTGTGAAAAAAAAACACCCCTAACCATGCCTAACCTAGTACAGACCGCATTTTTATGCAAAAAATTATTAAACGTAAAGTAAAAGAGATAAACTGTGAAAAAAAAACACCCCTAACCATGCCTAACCTAGTACAGACCGCATTTTTATGCAAAAAATTATTGAACGTAAAGTAAAAGAGATAAACTGTGAAAAAAAACACCCCTAACCATGCCTAACCTAGTACAGACCGCATTTTTATGCTAAAAAGTATTAAACGTAAAGTAAAAGAGATAAACTGTGAAAAAAAAACACCCCTAACCATGCCTAACCTAGTACAGACCGCATTTTTATGTTAAAAAGTATTAAACGTAAAGTAAAAGAGATAAACTGTGAAAAAAAACACCCTTAACCATGCCTAACCTAGTATAGAACGCATTTTTATGATGCAAAGTAATAAACGTAAAGTAAGAGATAAACTGTGAAAACCCACCCCTAACCATGCCTAACCTAGTACAGACCGTATTTTTATGATAAAAAGTATTAACCGTAAAGTAACAGAGATAAACTGTGAAAAAAAAAACACCCCTAACCATGCCTATTCTAGTACAGACCGCATTTTTATGCTAAAAAGTATAAAACGTAAAGTAAAAGAGATAAACTGTGAAAAAAAACACCCCTAACCATGCCTAACCTAGTATAAAAATAAAATAGATATATGTCAAACCACAAATTCTGAAATACTCATTCTAAAACATGTGAAATATATCATTATGAATGACAGCTGTCAATCTAGATGTTCATTTTTGCGCTGAGTGTACGACAAAGCACACATCAAGTGTTTAAAATGAGTATTTCGTAAAGTTGCTGCAACAAATTCAAATTTCAAAAAAAAAATTATATACTTATTCTCATCTAAATGAAGGAACAAATAGAGCAGAATAATCTCACAACATTCTACTTTTTGAAATGTACAAAAGAATGTGAAATTTCTATAAAACAAACAAATTTGAATTGAAATTCAGCAGGTCAAGATATCAAAATTTCGAGTCTTAATTTCTCAAAAATGCCGAGTACGATTTTGTATAAAAAATTCTGTATATTTATGAACATAGTTTTCTAATTACCATATTATAATATTAAAAATAAACTTTGTAACTCTTCTATCGCAACAATAAATATATCACTTATTGATATCTGCTACGGTATAGTTTCATACTTAGTAATGGATAAAAGACCTAATAATAAAATTAGTTTTAATTTTTATTTGAATTAGTATACTCATTATAAATAACATGCACTAGGTACAATAATATTACTAAAGAACTAATAGATCTTTTAGGAATAACAATACAGAGTAATATAATTCATTGTTGTAATCTGCTTCAACAATGTAGTTTTTAAGGTACTTAGATCAAAGTACATACAATATAGTGAAGTTTCATTAAAATCAAATTATTTAGATTTTATTACAACAATGAGAGTTTATGATTTTAACAGACATGTAGAGTGTATGCGTTTAAAGAAAGGATAACAAATAAAAAAATGACAAATCGAGCTATAGGCGGTAAATATGGAAAATCATAAATAAATCTATGCTTTTTACGTACTTAATATTGATATAAATATTTTAACAATCGTAATTTCTTACAAACTTTCACTGTTTTATATGCAAAAAGTTCGCAAATTTTAAATTTTTTAATGCGTAACCTATAGAGTCGTGTGCCGGTATTAGCATGGATTGTAATGCGAACATTGAATAATTTGTTAAAATACATATTTAACAACTATTAACCGGATGTTTTATTCAAGTTATCTTTTCATCATATTTTACTTGGTTTTACTGTATGGTACTATCACCGAGGACATATTTTTATTTGGTTAAAAATATTTGAGCAAATGTAGACAACTTCATTTTTTACTGTTATGTTAAAACATTTATTTTTTAAATAAACATTTAAAAAATATATAATTATAATAAAAACGTCGTCTCATATCTATAGTTCCTATAATATGTACTATCTTTTAATATTTCCATTTGGTTTTTAAGTAATTGTATGTTTAAAATTTTTTGGACTTACATCATAAGAAATCCTTTCTAGAATAAAAATGTAATTTCTTTTTGCTTGTACTGTTTTTGTCATTCAGATTTGGTCAGGATCTGCTTTCAATGGAATGATATTTATTGTAGAATTTTATTATTTTTACCAATCGCCAGAATATTTTATTGTTGTTTCTTTCCTATTTGATTTCATGCCTAAAAACGAAAAATAATTCAATTAATCATGTAAAATTTAGTAAAAGATACTTGCTTACCTCAATTAATATCTTGAATACACAAAATAACTAATAATTATCAAATAATTCAGTGATATTGATTCAAATTAGACAGATTTTCACCAATGTAAATAAAACTATTGTTTGTTGTCATGATAACATGTCAACTGAGAAATGTCAAATCAACGATAGATGTTCTTCTTATAAAATTCAAAGCTACCTTGCTCTAAGTTGATTTTGCGCCAAAAACGCATGTTTTTTCAAAATTACTCGCACATCATGAGTACGAAAAATTTTAAACTATCAAAAGGCACTCCCCACGGTTGACCTCTATCAAATAAAAATTGTTTCAATTTTTTCGGATAATCCGTCTAGGCTGTAGAAATGGGCAACTGACCGTGATGAATCTATATATATATAGATATAAATATACCTTTTTTCTCTTTTAGTATATGGACT